>UZAF01016110.1:103192-146641 GCA_900617895.1 Haemonchus placei | reverse complement strand
TTCAACGAGACCGGCAGCTTTCATTGCTTAACTGTAATGAGATCTTGGTGGGATACATACATACATACATACATACATACACACACATACACACACAAACGAAAGGACAAAAGATGGACTGTTACCCGATGACCTCGCACCAAATTCAACCTAAGAGGCGGTTCCCTGTTAACTAGAATGTACCTATACTGAGCGTCTAGTATTCGCAAATGTCTTCGAGAACATTCGTGAGGTCTTAGGGGTTTTTCTTGGTTTGTGTCATTGAATTATCGTGTCTGAAGTCCATTTCAGAGCAGACGCGCTTTGCTGTTTTTTTGGGTTTTCCCTGTGTGTTATCATTAATGGCCAGTATTGCTATCAGTATAGGTTTCTGATGAAAATCATTTCATTTCAGTTCAACTCTAATGTTATTATCAGTAGAAGACTTTCTGGGTCGTTAAGTTGTTTCTTAAGTTTGCTTTTTTGGAAAGGGAATGCTACAAAGGCGGTACGCCCTCACATGACATCAATAACCATCTTTCTCTTCGAAGGCCATGAAAAATGTCCCATTCAGGGACGGCCGGCAATTCCCAGCTGCCCTGAATCACTGCAGGGGACTTTTTCAAAATCCAGTTAACGCAAATACATTTGTCATACCTGCGATAAGTTGAAGAATTCTTGAAGGCAATGATCCCATTTCACTCATTTTTTATCGTTCTCAGCATCTACCTAATCCTTGTAACGAGCTTCATGTTTTGCTATGACCTCCTATTTATCGGTTTCATTTAGTGTTTACTACTTCTGGGTAACAGTGCCGCCTATTCGTTCAAATCCTCCAAAATAGTAATTTTTGTTAGTGTACCGCTTGCAAAATGACCACATCGTCACATCTTGTAGGATCCTGTATTAATTATACTTCATATTTGGAAAAAAGCATGGAAGCTAAAGCTGAACTATGCTCATAGCTGAAACGTGTTTGCGCTCCAGAGTTTCTAGAATCAGATTTCTTGCTTTCACGTTTATGTTCATGCTTTTTATGTAGACTTCTACTCATCCACGTACTGATATAATATGTATGTGCTGTCCAAACTTTTCAATAGCTTCATATTCTATTCAGGCTTCTTTCAAAAACGATTTCGATATCAAACGAAGATCGTGCACGTGACGTTTCGGATATTTGGGAGAACGGAGCCCCCTTTTTCTCTTCATTGAACCAATATTTTTTAATGAGCTTCTTCATCCTTATAATATGAATCTTTGAAGAAAAATTCTCGCGCACCATTTCATTCAGAAGGGTTAAGAGTGACGCAGAAAACGCAAAACAGAAAACACACTAAAAACTACGAATGATTTATGGGCACGCTTTGCACTGCTAAAAGGTCGACAGCTCTTTTCAGCTCTCCTTCATCATCCCATCACGGGAAGGACATTCGGTGAAATTGTAGTTGNGGGGGGGGGGGGGGGGGTTAGGGGAAGGGGGTACACATGACAGTGTTAGTATAACACGAATTTTACACGGTATTACGTGTTAATCCTTGTTATACTAGCATTCTCTCAGAGGTGAAGAGGAGGATGGGCACCGACCATCGGTGTGCTCTTATGCGTTTTAGCCAGGGAATGTAGTTTTTTGGGTGAGTCTCAGGAGAGTAGGAGCACCGACGGTTGCCTCGTGCGAAAAGCAATAAACTCGCCCACCGCGGTGCTCCTTCTCTCCTAGGCTCAGTTGAAGAATTGCATTTTCTCGGTATAACAGTAACACGTAACACTGTGTAATTGTAATTAATAATTTTTTGCTCCACTGACACTTTTGCGTGCCCCCTCCAACTACATATTCACCTGACATTTGTAGGGAGTCATGAGCGACAATCTAATGGTAAGCCAAAAAGTCCGCCCAACTCTGCTAACGACAGCAGCATTACAAAGTACCATAATTATCCATTTGGTCGTGTGGGAAGAAATGGGTTGAAATTGGATGGCTCCAATCGGATCTGCATGACATCACGTTCCTCCCTCTCAGCTCGCCAACATCTTTTCTGTGTCGTTCAGTTTGGCTGTAAGGGTGGGGGGNGGGGGGTTCAAATTAAAACTCACCGCAATCACTAGTATTAGTTGGAAAACTATGTATTGTGAGTTACATTACAACTATATGTTTCTTGCCTAGTTCTTTTACTAGTAAACCTTATCTGTTTTATTTCTAGGAGTTTTTCAGGTTTAAAAAAAGGTGCCGAAAAAATTAACGAAAAAAATTGAAGGAAAAGGAATATTTTTTTCGTTAAATCGCCTGATCGTCTTACATCGAGTATAATATCTTCACTTCTTGAATATCTCCAGGTCCTTTTGTAGTTCATCACTCTTTTACTCTATAAAAATGGGGGAAAGAATTTAAAGGTCACTTTCGGAAGTTTTTGCCGTTAATCAATGTTATTTTGGGATTAAGCCGCGCAATCGTTTCTGAATCGGAATTGTCTGACGTTTAGATACATAGCGGTCAAAATACGATGGATTGAAGGGTCAGTTAATAATAGTAAGGATCAGGATACATCATGGAGAGGTAAAAACATTGGTTCTACCTTTCTAGAAACCCGTGTGTGATTTTATAGGTAGTAGGAACATTACGATTGGTTTTATGATACCAATTGAAACCCTGCTGAGTTTCATTCCTTTATTAACATAATAACGAACTTATCGGTCCATTCATTTCGTTTATGATTGGATGCTCTAAACCGATGTTACGCGATAACCACCTTAGACGTTCGGTCTTCAGCCGTCATTATGGTGAGCGCATGAATAGCAAAACTTATTCATAACAGTCTGGGAAACGATCCAGGACGAACATATGAGCTCCCCTAGACCACATTTAGACAGCTCGGATCATCTTTAGTCATGTTAGAGCATACATAATTAACCGACGTCGTGAGTGGCTGTGTTTTCGTTTCCTCTCATTGCTCTCTCCTTTCTTTAAATTCGAATTATTGCTGACCTCTCCTACTTGTTGGTTGCTTTCCTAACTTCTTTTTTGTTTTGTTCCGTTTATAGTTTCTTTCAACACATCAACAAACCTCCGAATTCGAGTTATGCCTATCAAGGTTGATCGCAGAACTAGGCATAAGGAAACTGTTTCAGTTGGCTTGTTCTAAGGGAATGGCTCACACGTGGAAGGTTTTAATTCAGAGGCTGGTCCAGATTAAAAGGACCTCAGAAAGCTGAGCGTGAACGAGCTTTTAAAAATGCTCCTTGGGCGCGATACCGAACCGGTTGTCGACAAAATGCTCAATGTTCTTCCGGAAAAATCCCAATTGAAGTATCTGGGCAAGTTGTAACCGAATAACGACTAGAAGCCTGCTGATGAGGGGTATTGACGAGGCGCTACATCAACTCAAACCCTTGGACCGCCAAAAGGATCTCGAAAATAGAGTGGCTGACCTACTCGATATTTCAGTTGAGTGCCACCTAGTAATCTACTGGATGGGGAAGCATGGCTCCTCTCACCACTGGCTGGTGAAACTTCTGCTCCCCTCAAGGGCTCACTGGCCAAGTGCCAAAAACTTGAGGTCCGTGAGCTTAGCCAATGTGTTTTTGGATAGCATGACGGCTAAAGAACGAAGACACGAATACGAGCCACATCAAGAAGCAAGAGAACGGAATTGAGGGAAATCGAAAAGTGAGTGTGTCGTAATCGGGGGAGAACTCAGAAAGATTTCAGATCTTCCTCACTCTCAAAAGTTGGGAAACCTCAGAGTAAGCATGGCAATTCGAATACCTTGCGATGTTTTCTCTTTAATGCTCGAAGCCTAATGAATATATTGCTAACCTGCATGCATTTTTGAGTATTGAAAAACGTGGTATTGTGATCACACAAAAACTTGGTTGAATAGCCAAGTAGCCGGTTCAAGAGTAATTGCTAGTTTACCTTACTCTGTTTATAGTAGTGACCGAGAAGGAAGAAAAGGTGGCGGAGTCTGCTGCCTGATCAATGCCTTTCAGTTCCCAAGAATATCACTCTTGATTACGCATTCAACTCCGATTTCTTATTTTTTCGAACTCTGCACTTCTAGGGTCCTATCTACAGTAAGGTTCATCGCTGTTTACCGTCCCCCGAATTCTGCTGCAGTTGACGACTTTCAACTTCTCGCTCTGCTTTCCGAGATTACGTCTGTGCGAGCGATGCATACAGAAGAGATTGCTCTTAGATTTAAAGAGCCGTGTCGTGTTCTGTTCCTTTTAAGTTCCTTCGCATCATGGCTAAGCTATCCTTGTCACGTACTGAACTTACTCGATAAAAAGCGACATCTTTTCCTGTCTCATTAATGCAACCATCACTTTTGGAAAGATATGCTCGGACATTGATTACCATATTAAAAAATTCACAGTTAACCAGGAAAGACGTCTGCTTCCAAAACCAGTACAAAAAAAGCTCTTCCATTACATCAGACGAAACGTCAGCCTTCGGCCATATATCCCGACATTATCCAATTCTTTAGGGTCTTCTTTTACCTCTGACAAGGAAAAATCTGATGCTTTGAAAGAGTGCTTCAAGTGTGTTAACAGTTGATAGCGTTGATGGAGACTATCGTGCGGCTTTTGTGAGAATCGGCAACGCCTCTCCGAAGTTTTCATTGACCCCACGGAGTCTACAAAATTGTGAAGAGCTCACACCTTCCACTTCCTAAGTTTACGATTATATGTAAGAGATCGCCACTTCACTTTGCCGTCCACTATCTCATATTTTGAGCATATCTATGCTTCTGAGTGAGGTTCCTGATTCTTCGAAGGAAGCCATTGTTACTGCTACTTCGAAAACTCCTAGAAGTCATTTACTCATTCCGCCCCGTAAGTGTAACGCCCAAAGTGATGGAACGAATAATTGGGGATAAACTCCTGATATGGCTTCATAGGTTTGGACTGATTCCACTTGAGCAGCACTGCTTTGTCAATTCGGCACCAACGACAACCAACCTCCTCAACTGCACTTTTGACTGGTCTCTGTCTTTGAATAGAAGACAAGCCATCGATGTGATTTTCGCCGACCTCTCCAAAGCATTCGACACGGTATGTCGTTTGAAACTGATTATCAAATTTAAAATCCTTGGTGTGACTGGGCAACTTCTGGAGTGGTTCCAATCATATTGAGGTACTCGATTTTTGACTATTAAGGTAGACCATAGCTTCTCTGAGAGACATACTGTTTCAGTGGTGTCCATCAGAAAAGCGTACATCTCCCCTACTGTTCCTTATCTGCACCGTTGATCTTCCTGCAATCATTAGAACCTCAATGGATACTAAGGTTCAAATGTGCGTAAACGAATAAAACTTTATGCGGCTCATGACAAAGACAGTCGGCAGGAAGTCCAATCAGCCTTGAGGCATTCGATAGTGAAAATGAAAGAATGGACCACGACATGGGGTTCGTCTCTTAATCTGAACAAATGTGATGTAAATCTATACCGTAGAAGAAGGTGATACAGAGTATTACATTGATGGTGTCAAATTGAAGACATTCAGTGAAAGACCTTGGAGTTCTCATGAGGTCAAACTTGAAATTTTCTTCTCACCTAGAGAAGATATCTCAAAAAGCGTTCACCGTCGTCTATCTGACCTTTCGAAATTTCCCAAGCAAAAACACAAGAGCTTTACTTGCTTTATACAAAGCTTTCGTTCTTCCCCATCTTAAGTACTGCTCCTCCGTATGGAATTCAGTCCGCAAAAAGGATATACCGAAGCTAGAGAAAGTACGACGGACTTCACAAGACTTTACCAATCATATTAACCAAGTTACGCAAACAGCTTATAAACGCTTGGACTGACACAGCTAACCCACAAAAGAATCGGAGCTGGCGTGACCCTGGCATTTCGTGCATTTTAAGGAACGAAACCAAATCAAAATCAAGCAAATATTGGGTGTCAAACCCAAGCAGTGGTAGAACAAGCGGATTCAATCTACACAATGACAAGATTCTGAGGGAACACCATGTTTCACTCTTCATTAACTTCTTCTACCGCACTGCGGGATGGTTCGATTGCCTCCCGACTGAATTACTCCGATCACCAAGTGGTGAAGTATTCAGAAAAAACTGAGGAAAGGTAATTCTGAAGACGTGTCGAATTTTTTAAATTTTTGATTCGATTGAAGCAATCTAGGCTTTGTCTTTAACATTTGAATTTTCAGAATATCCCTTTACCATTCTTAAAGGCTGTCGGAGAACCTACGCCCGTTTCACCCATTCACTTCCACGGCGAGGGTCCCTTTCTTTTCAAATCCCTCGCAATATTTTCAAGCATTGGTTTATAGCACTGCATTGGTGTTATATATGACATATTTGTGTTCTTGAACTGAGAATAACTATTTCGTTTTCCTTTTCAACTGATGTTTCTTCCGATCCTTCCCTCCTGTTCGAAAAGTAGCTGGCTAGTCGCACAAGTACCCTAAAGATTATTCAGTTAGATTTCTCGAGAACCTCCTAAATTTTAATCTACAGTCCACGTTGATAAGGCAGCCATTCTATATGATGACAAGCTATTTATTTTGGAGTGTATCCTCTATGAATGTAATATCTTCTGAAAACTGGAAACTTCACTCTACTACGAAGAGAGGCGACTATCATGATTGGCTGCTGGTAAAGATGGAAGTTTATCTCGGCAGGCGACTTTCTGTGATGGGGATCCTTTCAGTCTCAATAGTAAATGGTCACCCCTATACTTTCGTGTTTGCATTTTTACTTCAATCAATTTCATTTTCATGATTAAGTCTTCTGTCCTCCAAGTTAGACACACCTCTGAGTACATGGAATGCTCTCAACGAACCCAGCGTTGCGCTCGCCGCACCCGCCGCGTATTTCAGAAAGGCAATGAAAGATTGGAGCGCGCAATTTGTGAGTTAGGAAGTCCTTCAATTATTTGAATTTGCGGGCCCCTCCCTTCAATCCCACTGCGTCTTGATCGTTCAAAATATATGTAGGAGGAGTCATTCCGAACAATCAAGCCTAATAATTATGAAACCGGAAAGGGAACAGAAAAAACAATCAAACAGTCAAAAAAGAAAGGCAGTCAACGAAAAATATTGCATCCTATCGATTGACGGCGATGCCAGCTGAGTAGGGCAGTTGCAGTTCGAAGCCGCGAACAACTGCAAAAGATTCGCTGCATGCCGCAAAGCGAACGTGGGAAATCGTAGAGAAGTTCCGTCACCCTTGGGGCACACATTCATACACCTATAACACACATGCACACATACACACATATGCACACCCACATCTCAACTTCATGTCCACTGAATTGCCATTGAAGGACACGCAAAAACTGCCCGGCACGCGCGCCAATTTGACCTCACTTCACCTCCTTTCAATTCAACCAACACGATGCGAAACTCATGTTTTCTTCAATTTCTTTCAAATGCTCATATTTTATGCTACACATGCAGAGAAAGCCAGTCATACTTTTCATCAATCAATATCACCCACTGATTTCATTTCCCGTGACAGTTTGTGTGGCTTTGATTAGGGATGATTTCTTGTGTCTCATGGCCTCACGTGTTCAACTGGATCCACAAACACACTACGATGCCGCAATGCGCTATCGAACGCGTCGCCGCTTTCTCATGAACGGCTCGACGTTTTTTTTGTTGATTCGGTTCCTCTTTTCCTTTCATTATCAGCTTTTGCTTCTCGATTCAAGAAACCGTTTCTTTTGAGGAATGCTTGGGATGACTGTATATCAAGCATTTTCTGTATAACGACGATTCGTTGACATTTGCAGGCTTCCTCTGTTGGCATTAAATTCGTCATGAAATTCGTAAAATTTAAAACCACACGAAAACATGATATATTTATGAGCAGTAGTCAGCGTCCATTTAGTTCTGAATCATTGATTCAATAAATGCCTCGTACTTTGACATCCATAAAACAGATGCCAAACGTAGACTCCCATCCAGACGAAGTCGAAATTCGGCGTACATTTTGCATTTGGAGGGGTGNNNNGGGGGGGGGGGGAGGGCAATAATTAGCTGATGCTGCCCGATGGGCGACCCAGCGGTAGAGAGCACGAGCACGAGAGTGTTCATTGTGTAACTGAACATGAGTGCTTTCCGGCATATCATCATCCATCGTCAGTATTTCTCAATAGTTAGAATGAGAATAGAGCCAGCGATTTTCATCGAAATTACAACTTCACTGGTTGCCTGGCGTATAGACGGCCGTCGTAGACCGATAAAAGTCGTCATCAGTATGATGCACATGTACGAAGATTGATCAAAGACAATATGTGTATTGCGGGCAATGGACGGACGACGTTCCAATCGTTGTCGTCGTTGCTTTTGGTGATTACGTGGGTTCTGTTAGACGTCGTATTAGCATTAGTTACTTGTATCATATGTAGTTGTATGCTGTGTTGTTCAGTGAGGCTAAGCAGGTCGCGATTTGTTCGTTATCACTATCACAAATTACTCGTTCTTCGAATCATGCGGTAATGATCAGTGATCGGCCAACCTTGCAGAATCCTCTGTGCTATGACCGTTCAGGTCTACTATGGGTCTTTATAGTGTTCGGTTTTCGGTCGTTAACAATGAAATCGAAAAGTATGTAGAGTGCAGGTTGCCCTACAGCCGTAGGATTGGAAAGCTGACTGATCAGAATGACCGAACTTAATTGTCTTGAATTAATGCGTTTTTTTTTTGTGACGATAATAGTAAGAAATGATAAATAATGTGCGTGTTAGCGTAAAAGCGCATAAATGCGATCGCATCAAATCATCGCTCGAATAGCGAAGTCTTGAAGAAGCGATGTCGGGAAGCGGCAGATAGGTTGGAGCCCTTGCTTGCCCTGCTCTCCCTCCCGTTGTTTGGTCCAATTCTCTTATCCTCGTGTACGCACCACACCCCTACGACCCTCCACGAAAATAGACGGCGATGTTTATGTGTGTTTGTGTGTGTTTGTTTGTGTGTGTGTGATGTGGTGCTTTTTCATGAACACTTCCTTTTTTCTGCTATTTTTTTACAAACAAATTGTCAGCGGTGTGCGCCATTTCTTCGCCCGTAATTATACCCGCCAGTCAAACAAATTGGATAATGATCAAGTGTTGGTTGCATGGACTAAGGCGTTTGTGAAAGGAGTCCTTTCTAATGGGAATCATTGTATGATTTAGGTCGGATTGGTATGCACTTTTAGTTGAGCCCTTGAAAACGTTGTACCACTCGTCTTCCCCAGCTTGAGGGCTCGACACCGATTTATCATTCAGATTATTGGAGGCGCAAACGTCCGCCGCTATCTGGGGCCGTTTTTTCTCCTTTTTACCATAAAGCATCTTTAACCGTTATAACCCCAGTAAAGGTAACATCTGCAATAGTGGATAAAGTTGTAAAATATGGTGATTTCTAACACTACATTATTGGCATGGAATCAAATTTCGTACTTGAAGTCGTCTCCAGTCCGATATTTCGCTACTTGGTGTTCTCTAGGTAATTATGTACGTATTGGGGATACCGAATCAAAGACGATTGGGAACCAGGAGCTTCATCCATTGCTAGGAATTTGGAAAGAATTTCCTTCAAGGCTGTTGTCTACCCCCTTTCTCACATAATATTTTCTCTAACCATCCCATCACGTAGTAGAGTAGTACCACGTGTAACGCTTTCGGCTGTATATGAGTAATAACCAGTTAGTTTTATTCACGATATCGAATTTCTGAACCTACACTGAAAAGGTACTCAAACAACTTGCGTTTTTACAATGCAGTTATTCCGTCCGAGTGACATTTGAATCGATCTCTCAACAATTCACTCAGGCGTGATGTATCTTTGATGAGCGCACTTCCGTTGATCATAGTATTTTTATAAGACCTGATCTTGCATGGTATGAAAAGATTGGGTAAATGTTACGGGAAGACATTGGAAGGAACGTCGGACTACACCACAACTGTGCAAACCCCTGACAGTTTCCGTACTCTGTTGTAACAAAGTGGGCGGGGTTTCATATTGAAATTACACATGTTTTTGTCTTTCGTTAAATGGTTCTCTACTTCGAAAACACGATTTTCGCTGTTTCACTTTTCAACCTTCCATATTCATAAATTACATGTTACCGCTATTCATAGCACTGCATAAAACAGTGCTTACCAATATTTTTCTTGCCCCTATTGACCACTTCTAACACGAGATGAAAGGGAAACGTACTCATTACTCCTTCTGTTGCAGTAGTCAACCTGGCCGAGATAAAGTATTGGTCATAGCGGTGTAAAGCGTCATACTTGTACTATATTTTCTTCGAGTCTACGAGAACTTTTCTGCGTGAATCAATTCGTTTTTACGGTTAGATTGTCGACAGGCAACGTAACTTCGTTCGGAAGACTACGTTAGTCCTTTCCCACAACTAGGGAGAGTAAGGCGCAGCCAAAAAGCTAAAATGTTTATATATATATTGAATCGGCGCTATGATTTGTTGCTTTCAGTGGGGAATTGTCTTCTTCTTAATGTTCGATCCACGGGATGTTGTACTTAAGTTGTACCAAGAACACGTGATGGGCCAGCTTATGGGTTTAATAACTCTGAACCGGCCCCCCTGCGGCCAGTAGGTCCATCAGCGGTTCATCAAGGAAAATAGTAGAGAGCAAATGATTTTCGTTCTGCACCATTTCCCCGGCTATAGATTGAATCAGTCTAAGGGATGATTTCTGCGAATAGTAGATAGGAAGGATATGTGCAGCTTCTTGGAAACCCAATTCTAGTTTGAGTGGTTTCAAAACCCCTTTTCGCCGGGTTTAGATTTTTCGTTCCAATCCTTATTTCCGTGAATTCTTGAAATATTGTCACATGAATGATTTCCGTTTGGTAGATTGGCCTTCAGAGAAAGCTGCGAACAGTCAAATGACAATTCGTCATTGTTATCAGAGCTTCTGTAGCACTTGCTCATTCAATCTTTGTGAAACCTATCGTCACGTTAAACAAATCAGCTAAAATCTCTGAGACTCACCATAAATCTTTTTCAGACTGTTTAGATAACCTTCGTGACATTTTTTAAAACCTGAACTTTCCAATCATTTAGTGGGACCTGTACGATGTCGCTCTTCTAGATTCGCTGGCGTGTTTTGATGTTTCAACTTGCTGAACACACAGGTTTCACGTAACTCCCCATGGGAAGAAGCTCACAAATAAGAGAGACATCTCCATTAGAATGCAAAAAGGGGCTGGCGTCGTGCCACAATTTAGGAAGCCCTTTGTCAATTACCTTTTATCTATTTTCTGCTATCATGAAGGATTTGATCATTTGATCAAATTTTAGAGTAAGTAAATACCTAGAAGTCACTAAGGTTTCCAGTTTTGCTTCTGTACATAACTGGTTTTTGTTAGACACAAGAGCGGATGTAACAGGACAGAACATCATTAGGGCTCATGGACGAGGTTTCATCAATCACCACAAAAAGAATGTTAGAAGAGTTCGGGAAAGGGTCATTAGTCTTGTGTGATGGATGGACACTTCTCCTGATGCATATTTTTTCTTTATCTCATAAATTACACTATTTCTCAACTTTGTATATTTTCCTACTTTATGTGTAATTCACTCTTATGTAACTCATATATCATATACCGCATTGATTTTATATTTTTATATCATTGCATATTGTATTTTATATTGATGTATGAGTTCATTTATCAGGTAAATGATGAAAGTGGAAAGGTTTCCATTTGAAGCCCTTTCACCCACTCGATACTGGGCTATTTCTCTCTATTGAAGCGAATTTTTTGCACTGGAAATCCTCTTCCCGAAATCGAAAATAGAAAATTGAAACACATTTTGAATGCTCACTTTACTTTCTTTCCCTGAATTGCCCCACACATGGGCTTGAAAAATAAGGAGAGCTCAGCTTCCTTGCAAAATAATTTCGGCGAATTCCATGCTTTATGCAATAACAGGCGTCTTCAAATAGAATCTGATACCAATTTCATTTTGTCTTGTACTTTTGGACTTTAGTAGAGACATCTCATAGCGAAAGTACAGGATGGAGCGCGAGGCACAGCTCGATTCATAGAGTCCGCCATCGCTTGAGTGATCACGCTCTTCTTTTTCTTTGAGTGAAAAGCTTTGAGCCCATGGTTGGGAAAGTCTTGAAGACTTAAGATTCTTTGATCTCTCTAGATCAATACAATTACGTTGTATATGCTATGGTTCCTCTATATCTTGAACGAGACCTGTTTCATGCTCACTCAAAAGATGCAGCTCAACGACGAACGTTTCATCCCTGTGTCCTGGCATTTGACTGATGAGTAAAGAACAGGATTTTCATAGTGGGACTCATATTTAAGAACCGGTTGCCAGCTAGTGGCCACCTGCCTACGCGACATTGTCAACATATTGATTATATACAGGTCCACGGTTAAATTTGTCAGAAATCGATTGAATCGTATTCAATTCATAGTACTCTGTAATAAACACCTAAAATAATCGTGTGTATGAGTGCTTGCTTCGTCCTGTGTTAGAGGTGTCACTCGGTGTTTTTGTTTTCCATGTCACCTGCTTGCTACGCCCTTTTGGTGGTCGCCCTGGTCTAATCTATCCCCCAGACACCTTTGTGGCACAATTTCACCCCATGCTGCAGCTGTAACGAACAGCTAACTCCGTCGCAATTGACGTTCATGGATTCGATTTGTTCAGGCTAACCCGCAGCCGCCCACAGAATGCACAGATGTTCATCATTTGTACAGCGTGACGTTCAACGAACGATTTTCCATGCGAAACACAATTATGACGACATTTTCGCTGGCAATTTGTTTTGCGAGGAGTTTCGGAAACTTCATAGGTCGAAGAATTTTCTGAACTACTGCGTTTTATGACGAGTATTTGTTGAAATCTTGGGTGGACCACAACTTTCTTCAGCTTCTGTGGCTTAAAGAAAATCCGAGTAGCGTTCACCTGCCTGACTTATCCCTCCATCTTATGAATAGACCTATTAGGTTGTAAGGAAAGTTCTGGCCGTTCCCACGTATGTGCCATATGAATTGAAATTTTGGCGGATGTTCATTCAGACTAATGGTGATATTGTGCTCCTTAGGCAAGTCATTAGTTGCTCTTTCTGTCATAGCGCTTTCCCCAGAGTCTGTAAGGTTTTGGAATTTTTAGGAGGTTTTTCTTGGCAGAATGGCTAAGACTAGTTTTTGAATGGTTTTACTTCACGAGTTCAAACTTGGTCGAACTGCGATGGAGGCAGCCACAAACATCAATGTTACGTGGGGAGAAGGCACTGCTGCGGAGCGAACGGTTTGTCGCTGGTTCAGAAGTGCCGAAGTGGAAACGAGTCACTGAAAGACGAAGAGCGACCATCGTTAGTTGACCACGATGTTTTGCTAAGAGCAGTCGAAGATGATCGACGTCAACCTTTGAAAGAGATTGCCAAGAAGATGGTTATCTCCCACACACTTCTCGCTGCCCTCCTCAAGCAGCTTGGAATGGTGAAGAAGCTTGCCAAGTGGGTAGCAGCAACAATTGAAGCGCTCAGAAGTTTCAAGTTCGCTGTTGAGAAGTAATGATGTTGAGCCTTTTCTCCATCGTATTGTAACGTGTGATGAGAAATGGATCCTGTATGATAACTGGAAGCGTTCTGCTCAGTGGGTGAGTGTGGATGAGCCTCCAAAAANTTTCCCAAACCAGGTTTACACTTCACGAAGAAAATGATCACAGTTTGGTGGATTAATTCACTACGCGTTTCTTCTTTCAAGTCAAACCATCACCGCGCAGCCCTATTGTGATCAAATTCACGAGAAATTCACAAAACTGGGGTATATGCAGCCAGCACTAGTCAATCGACACTGTCTACTGCTCTTGCACGACAATGCACAACCGCATGTGTCACAAACTGCCTTCCAGAAGCTGAACGAGCTGGGAATAGAAGCTCTCCCTCGTCCATTCTACTCACCAGACCTGTCACCAACTGACTACCATTTGTTCAAACATCTGGGTAACTTATTAAAGGAACGAGTATTCAAAAATCAAGGCAACGTGGAAGCTGCCCTTCTCGAGATCTTGGAATTCAGATCTCCGGACTTTTATAAAAATGGAATAAACAGACTTGTATCACGTTTGCGAAAATGTGTGGAATCGAATGGGGCTTATTTTGAATAAAAACGTTCACTTTGAGATGAGTTATAACTTTTTGAAAGTTAGCTGACAAAATGGACAGAACTTTCCTTACAACCTAATAGTAGCAGCTAATTGTACTTACAAATTCTATTATAGTCGACACGAACATAATCCAATTTTTCTCGTAGTTCAAGCCCTTTAGCGATTTCTTTTTTGTGGCGTTGAAGTAATTCTATTTTACATCACTTGAATATACTGAAAAACTGACTTCTAACTAATCAGCGCTGCCTGAGCGTATACTTTCATACAATTATCCTAAATTACTGTATTTCGCCTGGAAGTAAACGTTATCGTGTACGCATCAGTAACAAATTTACATTATTTGCCCACGGCCGTGGACTATCGATTTACCAAGACCTCCAAATATCCCCGCTGAAGAAGGACTGGTTTTTAAGGCTGTAGAGAAGAATTGTGCAAGCGGGCGGTTTGAACGAGGCGCAGTATAATGTTGCTCTTTTTCAAATAAATATGTTGTATATGAGAGCAATGTATGCATGAGAAACAGTTTTTATTCAGAGTTAAGCATAAAAATTTGAAGAAAAATGGGAAAAAAGAGAAAACAGTTTTGGAAATTCCTCTGAAGGAAGATACAGATTGGTTACGAAGTTTTACATAGCCACTATTCTCGGCAAATTTCGATGTACAATTTTCTTATCTATCCGTTCATTTACCTCAGGGATACTACTAGAGTTGGTTTATCGCTTCAGTTTGCCTCAGATTGGAAGCAAAGTACAGGGCAAGGGTTAGGGGTCTGGTGAAATATTCATCATTACTCCTTTTATGACGCGTTTCTTCACAGCTACATGACTGGCCATTCCTTCGGAAAAAAAAAACAATTATAGACCTGCTTCTGGAATGGATAATGTATCTGAAACAAGCAAATATTACTTCTCAATACCTCAGAAATTTCTGAAGGCTATCGATCGAATCGCGCCCCCAGATCTTGATAGACGTTTGTAACTTATTGAAGGCACAGTTCACGATAATTTTGGGTAATCTAGTTTCAAACAAGTAATGGGTGATAGCCTAGAATAGTGCCAAAGGGGTGAAAAAAAACGCGAAAATCAGCGCTTCCAGAGAAGTATGAGGGTTCAAAAATAAGTAAAATTATGGAGGGTCTAAAGTGTGACGAAAAAAGCTGCATGAAAGAGATATTTGGACGAGCTATTCGAATGCGTACGCCATTGCATACAGATGGCTGCATTACGCTGCTTGCGTGCAAAATGTGGGTCGCGGTGCGAATGATGCTACCTCTACAGCTTTTACAACACTTAACAGACAACTCGTCCGCTTAGGGTGTGGACGTCGTCTGAGCCGGTTTTGAGAGGCCTTACTACGCCCTATCTTGACCGCTTTTCGACCCGACTGCACTATCTTCCCGTGACTATTACAACGTTCTTCGATTTCATGGTTTTGACACATTCGTTGTTTAGAATAAAAACTTTCCTGCATTTTTTTAGCCGAAAACATGGACGCTCCTCCATCCTGTTGCTTACCACCTCTCTTGCACATCCGAAAGATCAAAAGCCCAAAGGCTTCTAAACAGGAGACGATTACGTAGCGCAATTTAAGGGATTCCGGGTCATGAAGATAAACATAAGCATCGTCTCACAAAATGGAAACTTTGCATGTGAGCGGAATTGCAGGTTCAGACGATTTAAGACGAATTGGTGACCCAATACTCTTTGAAACGATACTTTTTCAACACCTTATTACCGAAGAGATCTCCAACATAAACGTAAGAGCAACTTTCTCGTTGGAGATTTTTCTGACAGCTTCAGTTTATCTCCATTTACTAGTTCCCCAGAAACAATCCAAGAACCTATGAAAAGTTATCGCAATCGGATGGCTTTCGACTTTTTTAGATGGATCTTCAGAATTCGTATTTAATGGATCGGCTCTTAGTGGAACTTATTTTTTGTACGTTATGAAGAAAAGCAATATGTTTAATGCAAAATATGTATTCTACTACCATTGTAACATCTTAGGATAAGACAGTGTATTAAGCCTTTCTTCAAATCTAACCCCATCAACGTTATTTTTGCAAGTGTGAACATGGACTGCTTTAATGCAGCACATATTTACTACGTAAACAATCGCTTTCGTAAATATTCTGTGTTAGCAATGGTGTCGAACCAAGTCAATAGGGTCTCATCGATAGGGTCTCAGTAATGACTTTTGTTTTCGTGCCATGCTATTACAAAACCACATTCCGTCTAACATTTATTTATTTATTTATTTATTTACATGCGTTATTGAACAGAAACTACTAATACAGAATGAGTAAATGTAGCATTCAAACATCGAGTGGATACAAAAAAGTCGGCATCAATCATGAATTGAGTAAGACTAAGAAAACAATTAAAAAATAAAAATAAAAAATCCAACGACGGGAAAACCCCTGGAGGGAATAGCATGAAATGGGGATATGAATGAACATAAGGTCAATCTGAAAGTTGTTCTTGAAAGTGTATCTGCATAAATCTAGAAAACCCTTGAAGCCATAGTAGTGATTACTAGTTGTAGGTTTTTCATGTTGAAAGACTGGCAATGTCAACAAAGGTTGTCACGTGACAGGCAAGTGAGTACAACCTAATGAGAACAATTTCACAAAGGCTGTTCATCTCTCCTGGAGGTTTCCTCTTTCGATCCTTCCTACAAGTCGCAGTAATTTTTTTTTGTGTTTCCGACTACATTTCAATATCGGAGAAGGAAAAAGAGGACTTTCACGCTAAGACTCCTCTCATAGTTGTTTGCAATGACAAATCCACTTCGATTTCTGTGGCGGAACTATTTCCCCTATTGAATAAAATGCTCAATAAGCCTTTGCTTCATCAATGCAACTTCAAAAAGGACTGTTTTGAGAGCTGTTCTGGTTTTACATTGAGTAAAGGAATGCGTGTGGTTCGATGAAGTTCCTTTTCAGTTTAGTTTAACATCGAAAATGAAGTCTGCTGTCGTACAACAATCTACGTTTGTTCGTCTTTGTTCCCCGTTTTTCGCTGTTGTATGCTCAATACCAGGCCCTTTTATGACGTCTGAATCAGAACGTAAGTAATCCAACCCATTCCCTTTCGTGGTCATTTGTATATAGACGAAGGCGGCGATGAGAACAAGGAGAAACGGAACAATGCGGCTTCATTTTTGGTTTTATACGACTGCAAACTGACGTGATAAAAAGCGGTTGCTCTTGATAGGTTCTTGTTGAACTTTTACACTTCTGGGGACTTTACAATGTAACTGAACAACATTCGTTACCGCTGAGCTTGGTGGCACAATGTCGTCGTTTTATATTTCCCTGATAACCTTGTTACCCTCGAAAAAAACTTAGAATCCCTTCTATTCCCATCTAGCCCTGTTTGTTTATTTCCTTCATAATTTTTGACCTTATATACTGTCAACAAAGGTGTGATAATTCTTGTAGATCGTTCTCTGCTATTTCGCCTATATTTTTCACATTTTTGAGGTTGTTCGAAAACACCAGAATCTCTGTTGACATAGAACCCTCAATGAGTTCTGCTCGGCTCCGCATTATTTGCGCTTTTTACTGCTGGAATCTGGAATTGTGCACTCGTTTTCAGCCTCTTATCCGTTACTCTACATGCTGCCACTTTTGCAATACTCCGTAACGCTTCTTTATTGATTTCCTTTTTTCACTTAATCGAAAACCTTTTTTTCTTTGTAGTAATTTTCTCTGCAGCAAAACGTTCTCGTTATCACAAGTTAATTGTATTCCGTTTGATATGGCATTTTTTTTCTACGCAGCAGTAGTGACCCTTTGAATACAGCACCTTTGAGTATGTATGATTGCCTTCGTAAATTCTATAAAAATGGTGGTGAAAGATTGTGGTGGCATACTTTGAATTCCCGAAAAAAATCGACGTTTTACTTTTGCAATTTGATGGTGACTGTACTATCAACAGGTGGTTTTTTTTGCTTTAGTTATATTTCGTTATATTATGTATTATATTCATATTCATATATTTCATTTTTGCAAAAAGCAATCGTGATGAGAAAAGCACCAAGTCTACGTTGAAATATTCCTCCTACACCGATAGATTGGACGAGAATCACAAGACGATCCAACAGTTTTGCACTTTTCCCACTGAAACATACTTTCACATTCAGGAAGCCGAATTACCTGCAAGGCGGGGGGAAAGAACAATGAGCTATGTATCTTTCTAATTTCTAATTGGGGACCCTGAAAAATAGGAAAACATGCAAATAATAAAATTAATCACATAATGGAATTAAATGTTAACAAAATAATTAACATTATAGTAAAATGAATGAAAGTTAACAAATACGAGGTCTACGAGATTTGCTTGCTTTGTGAACTTCCATGCATTGTCTTTCGGTGACGTATTTTACCTAGAAAGTGTTGGTTCCGGAAAGAAGTACGGTTAGCAAACAAAAGAGCGCTCATAGCTTGCTGAACGGCTTGCGAGTTATCCACGGCCACGCGTGAATGTGAACGAAAATGGTACCTCTTCAATTCTAGACTCTTTAATGGGCACGACACCACACAAGCGAGGGGAAGGAGGACTCTGAGGGCACTTTGCGACTCAAAGAAATTGAGTAAATTCGTTGATATTTATCGACTTCATAACGAGACCGTCTCGACATTCCTTGCTGCGGCTTGGGAACGTTCGCGTAAGCCACATGAGATGCAACGGAGTGCTGCTAGCCTGCGGTCCGCGTGTGCCTAACTTCTAAAGCAGCGGTAGCATTAGGGCGGATGTGGTGCAGTAGGAACGAAATTGTCACATCGCGGCGAGAGGGTCGTCGCGCGCGAAGGAATGTAGCAGAGTGCAGCAGCAAGTAAGAAGTACAGGAACAAAAGAAATAGTAGTAGAATAATGCTAAAAGTAATAATTGAGCTGTATGAAGAGCGCTAGAACTGTAATAACGAGGCAAATGGTCCGCGACAGCCGCATGCGGCGGGTCGATTACACAGAACCTACTGTCCGTCTCCCCATCAGGGCTAGTGGAGCCCTTTTCGGTGAAAAACTTCACGGGGTAAAATACCACCGAAAAATCAACATTATAATAAAATGAATGCAGAATCAACACGAACAATATTTATATGATTCCCTATAAATAGTCTTTCTGATAAAAAACGGCTCGTTCACATAATTCATTAGATTGATGTTAGTGATTGGAGTTTCGGAGCAGTACGATTTTCATTTATGAGTTCATATTTTTGAGTTAATTTCATTCAAGCTGTAAAACTTTAAACGGTCAAAATGTCTAGGGTTTCAAATTTTTGAACAATTCTAACAGAAGTTTGAGAGGAATCCCGTTTACCTCATGCTTTGCGTTTTAGGGGTTTTCGTGTAACGTCGTACACGTTTTGTAGCAATAGGCAAGAGAAAAGTTCTAGCCCCTTCTTCTGGATTCCATGACGCGTTTTCTAGTAGTTTTCGTTTTTTTTACCAACAAAGGCTTATTTCATATCTCGTTCAAATAAGGAATTGGATTGATGAACGATTCCCCTATAGCAATTATTAATGCTACCACCATCACCACCTACAGATCACCTATGAACATGTTATCTGTAGGCTCCGAAAATGTTACAATTTCACACATGTTATACAAGTTTAGAAGTACTTTCTGTTGAGATCTGCTGAGTAATTTTTTCGGTTTCCACGACCCATATGACTTTCCTCACCTCTATTTTTTCATAAACGTATCCATGCATCGATCTATCGAATACTAGTAGTGGAAAGTGTTCTCGCTATCACCTGAGCGGTTCATGGATCAGATTTCATCGAGCCTAGTTGGCTTTTTCATCCGTTGCAGCTGCATAGGTCGTGAATAGTTTCTCTCGAAGATGACTATTCGAAAAACAGCATAGCATATTGCCTTCCAATGTAATTTTTGTAGTAAATCCAATCAGCTCTTTTTCGCGGAATTCTCTGTTCATTTGTAACATCTCCGTTTTCATACAGTCTGCAGTCATACTAAACCGTCCGCTTTTAGGCACAGTTATTTTGTTATTATTTTATTAAATTGCTTTATTATTATTAGAGGTATTATTTTAGGCATGATTCTACTGTTCGTTCTTTTGTTCCTGTATTCCTTACTTGCTGCTGCATTCTGCTACATTCCTTCGCGCGCGGCGTCTTTCTTGCCGCGACGCGACGATTCCTTTCCCACTGCCCCACACACGAAATCCTATACTCAATCATCCATCCAAACAGTGCACTGCACCCATCCGAAAAACCCCTTTTTCGGATGGGTGCAGGATAAGAAAAATATCCGGGATAAGAAAAATGTTTCAGCCGAATTTCCATGACCCTCCATTATCACTGAGCAATCTGTCAGCAATTTCAAGAAAAGGGATCTTTTCGAACGATAATAAGTGAATTAGGAGGGACGCAATGGCTTTACTCATTAATGAGATTCCCAGGAGGAAGCTTCTCGATTTCGTTGCAACATTTGACTCCTCTTTTACAGTGACCAGTACCTTGAAAAGGTTCGAAGTACAAAAAAAGAAAGTGATTCTTCGACAACACCGTGTTGCAAAGAGGAATGAAACTTACTGCCCTACTGCTTTGTATGGTAGAAATAGTAACTTTTCTGTGTAGCGAGTTCCATCCTGTAGCGAGTTCCATCCTGAGTTGGACTTCCAAGCTGTTTTGCATATAGACACTATCATCGTAGCTTATCACGAAAATTCTACACCACAGTAAGTAAACCCACCTGGTGAAAGTGTACAACAGAAGTGGACAACCTCTCAAATACTATAGCATTGCGAAGAAACCCTATTAGTTTTTGAACGGACTTGGTTTGTTTGCATGAGTTACTCCAAGTCATTTCATGTTCTCACACCCCTTTATTACAAATATTTAACATTTTTTTCTAGACAGAGGTGGAATAGTGATAAGTAGCTCACACTATCATAGGCATGGTCTGTCCATCGAATCCTGGATCGATCACCGCTCAGACCAACTAAGCCTTTCATTCCTCCAGAGTCAGCTAAGTGGTGTTATACCCGTCCGAAAGAACAAGAGCATGAATTGTACATCGGCTGTCCCCATCAATTCATTATCGAGGCAGGGTATTCATTCTAAACGCAACCACGATTTTGAATGGAAATCGAATGTGGGGCTGTACAAAACGAGATAGTTCACTGCTAAAAGACTTTATCCCTCATCTTTGACGATTATACTTCAATTCTGTGAATTCTTGTTTACCAACCCTATGCACTTCCGCAATGATTTGCTATACCAGCGTTCCTGGTCATCCATAAGTGCTTATCTCTAATTCGTGATAGCTTCTTGAACTTGCAAATTCGTCTTCATTGGCTTGGCATGAGTATTAAGTACCTGTAACTCGTACCATAAATGACTTGGCTTTCTGCAACTTAGCTCATATTTGATGATTTTCTTTCAGCTTCCCACTGATGGGAGAAATCAGGACGCCATGTTGCATGAGTCCGAAGAACGCCTGTATTTGTGCTATGGTATGTTGAAGTACTGTTTGTAATTCAGCAGAATCCTATTATATACATTGCTTGAATAACATTCCTTCATTGCTACATGGATATGTTGTCCTAATGATTGAACGAGGCGACTGTAGAAGAAGGACTGGATCACAAAAGCTTAAAATAGGAAGTGACAATCGCAATTCGCTTAGTTATGGTATTTAATGAGTTGTGTGTTCGAAGAGAGCTCAGCCGACTTTTAGAAGTTTTCTTTATACCAGTTTCGAACAGACCAAGACCCTTCGGAATTAGTGAATACGGAGTAACCTTGAATATGGACTTGTAAATGAATGCACTGGAAATACTAATTGTAAGTAAGATTTCTCGAGTCAATGTTTGTCCTATAAGTGGTAACGTTTATGTAGTTAAATTATCCCTAGTTATCCTCCATAGGAGTGTTATTCCAATCCAACTGGAAACAATAATAATAACGGGTGAAATCTTTGGCGTCAATCAATCCCTTTCCTTGAATGCGCTACGCGATCGCCCTCCATGCAAACTCGCCTTGCCATTTCAAATGCATGTGTGGTCTATACAATAAATTGCGGTGATCAGCAGATGTACGTTCGTTGCCTTTACCCTCCAAAACGAGTCTGGTACCAATTAATCAGACCCGTAGGAACGGAATGTATGATTGACCTGCGCGGGTTCGATCCCCGGATCATGCGTGATAGATCGCCACCTGCCTCTATCCTACATTCGCCCATCGGGCAGCAAACTGCCCAGAAAAATGCTAATAAGAACCGAAAAAGTGTCGGCTGAGCCAATTGAATCGATCCAAGGCGAGCTCGTTTCGTACTTAAGAGCGCATGAACTTTAAGGCCTTTTCATGATTTATTTATGCGGCCCCAGTAATGTCCTCATTGTTGTCATAAATGACCTTAACTTCTTTCACGAAGATTTTATCATTCAAATGAGAAGCAGGGCTGTAAAATTTGTCGAATGGAAATCGTACTCAATTAATTAGAAATTCTAATCATACAACTTCCTATCCTACCCCTCAGAGATGCCCCGTGGTCAAAAAACGCTGCTATCATCTATCAGAGGATCAAATCCTATTCTGTGCTTGCTTAACCTGGTGAAGCTCTTCTTGCTTTCGGAGGCTATTAGTTTGTAATGGATTGTAAAATTAAACGAGAAGAAGAGGAAGTGGAAGCGGCGATCATTTCTGGGTGAAAAAAAGCGTTGACTTGAGCTGGTCAAAGCTATTCTGTAGCTTGTTACCTTCTAACGATTACATGAGCAATTGTAGAGGTTTCTCATCGTGTCTTCGATAAAGAAGTCTACCTCTCTTTAACGAATGGAGCACTAATACATTGAAAATGTATTAAAGACAAGTTTATCAAAAATAAAAAACTCGAATGGCAAAGTAGGGATGGATCTGTGAAAGAAATTTTTAGAGAGCGAGTAGAGGTGAAGATCATAACAGAGAGGAAGGCGGGTTCAGTGGGTATTAGGAAGAATTACAAAGAATAAGTGCAGAGTACGAATCGATCATAGTTTTTCTCTACCTCAACTTTTAGGCTTTCGAAGCGTTGGTATTGGCTCAGTCACTAGTTTTTACAATTGGTTACATATCAAAAGGAGAAGCTGTCTACGACTCATCACATGCCCTCTTTTCTGAAATTGTTAGTTGGGAGTTCTTAATTCCGATCGTCGCTGTACAGGTGAGCGAACTCATTTTGTGAAGAAGTTCTGATTTGTGATAGATTTTTGTCGTTTTCTTTTGTTGAATTGTATCTACTAATATCTGGTAACCTTCTTTGATTTTTCAATGTTACATTTATGTATTTATTTATTCATGCGTGCCATTTCACGCGCCTTAAAAGGGTGAGATATAACAGTTATTGTGGTTTCTGAAAAGAGTCGAGTCAACTTCGAATAACTATGTGGCTACAGGATAGTAAGAATATCGAGCAACCATTATCACCAAGTTACGAGTAAAGCTAGCAGAAAAACCATAAAAACCAGAAATGAAAACAAGACCATGAATAGAGAAGGCTAGTAGTGCGGCGAAATCCCTTGACCTGGATCGACAATGATTGGCTTACAACTCCAATACCTACACCAGTCCTCAATGGTGTCCCAAGGAAACAGGGGAGCTTGCCTGAACTGGCACACGAGTATACCGACTACCTCGTAGAACAGGTGAACCAGGTAGTAGCCGGACGTCAATCCGTGATATCATTGTAGGGCTACAGTCTTTATTCTTAATATCGGGTAGAGAGGAAAAACACTTAAAGAAAGATGGAGTGTGACGTGCGAAATATCGTGTCTCTTCTTCGCCGACAGCACATGGAAAAACACTTATATTAATAATAATTCTACTGATAATTCAAATTAGTGAGGCTTCGTGCCCGGACTGAAAATCTGCTAGTAGTGTTCCTGCCGCACTGCTAGTGTGTGCTGTTACGGAAGGATGGGAGTCCACTGTAGCGATATCTAAATTGATCATTTTCACATTTTAGAGTTTATAGGATCGGTAACATCACGTTAAGACCCTTGAACGAATAAGTGTTTCTTGAACTTCTCACCATCTACTGATCTAAAAACCCGGCAGTTTTTGAAGTTCTTAGCCACGTGATATATGTAGCTACGATCAATTCGCTCCATTTACCAGTACATATTTTTATATCCGCCAGGGTTAGCGATATCCCTTGCTTCGTACCTATCCTAGTCCCATACCTATGAAATTCATGTTATGACAAGGGCCAGAATATTATAAATACTATAAAATACTAGTGACTGTTATGCTAGAATTTTTCTCTTTATAAATCGGCTTGGTCAGGTATGGTGGTTATTCGCGTAATTCGACGCTTTCGTAGAGAACGAACTAAGCTCCTGCAAAAGGTGCTCGAATCAAATGTGAGAATGGAACCTACCAACCAAAAACGTGAAAGGGCACAAAAATACTTTTCGATACAGTCAACTAAAAGTAAAAGCGGATCCTAAAACAAGTGTCGTTTTTGCGACTTTCATCACCTTTTTTCAGGTCATATTATTATTAATGAATCTAGTCTCACTTTTGGCGATTCGATGTGTTGTGCCATATTTTTTATTACCACACATTGCAATGTCAGTGTTTTCGCTGTTCATTGCGACAGCTCTTATAGGAGTTACAAGTGAGTTTGATTCTTTGTCCTTCGATTTGATTATCATGCAGTACCGTCCTTGGTTTACCTTTAGTCCACAGTTTGTGACAGATTATCCCAGTGCGAGGTGATATTTCTCATAACCTCTGTTGAAATGAACCTATTTATTCACCATTTAATTCTAACGCGACTGCAAATGACGCGATTCCCTCAGATCATTACCTTCATCTTGAGCAAATTAGAGATCAGCCTACAAGAAGCATGGCTGAAGAAGTGATTGCATCGGACATCCTTCATTTCTTCAAGAGTTTCGATCAGAAGTTTCAAGATGCATGAGTTTCAAAAATCGGCTAACTCGCCCACTCCTTCCTAACAACTGATACTATTTCGAACGCGAAATTAGACAGAGGACTAGCAGGGCATGCAAATAGTATTCAACAGCGCCGATGTTCATACCGATGATTAGAAGACTCGACCTGCTGCTGTTCTTCTTAAAAAATAGTGACTCATTGAAGGTTCAACCGTTGAGCAACCAAAGCCTTGAATAATTCTCACAAACGTTGTCGAGTCATAATAATATCACAGTCAAATGTCTTTATCAATGAAGTTCCCTCTTTCTGAGGATATATCATTAGATGAGTATCTGAGATTATTAGCGGTCGGATAAGTTTCGCAAAGATCGATATTGAAGCTAAGAGGGACGGTGTCTTTCATCAAGTTATAAACTTTGCTGGGAAGCGGTCGTGATCTTATAGCAAAAAATGGATCATTTTTTCTTCCTGTATGATTTATATTAGGCTGAGTCATAAGTTCACGGACAATGTGATAGTGATGACTTCTAGAGGTCATAACTCGGGAAAGAGCTGACGAAAATGGACGTGCCTGGCATCGTCAGATAGAGTATCAAAAGCTCTTCCAAATACATACTAACGAATACACTTGACCGTTTTCTGCGTTTGAGCGTGAGGAGAGAAGTGCCATGTCAGCGCGAAGATCCATGTCATATTGCTTCAAAGCATGAGGCACCCATCGACCGAACTTTCGCACCTTGCCGATTGAACTCAACCCACGAATAATTGTGGACTGTTTCTCCAAGGGTGACGGCCAGTTCACGAGTAGTTTGATAGGGATCGGCGTCTACCTGGCTCCGCAGCACGTCCAAATCCAACCCCATTGAGCGTCCCGGACGGTCTTCACTTTCATGGAATAGTCGTCCGACGTGAACTTCGTGTGCCACATGCAAATTGTGCATCTCGCAGAAGCAACTTTCTAGTACACTTCCTTCATACGTCTATCGATCTCCGTGGGTTCTTGGCCAGATAAAAAAAGAAATAGGATTTTGTTGTGGAGGTGGAGTTGCGACGGCTTGAAATCATGGGGCATTGTTGCAGGAGAGGAAACAGTTAGGTGTGTTCTTTACTATGTATTCTGAAGAACTGATCATACTCTATCTAACAATGCCACGCGCGTCCACTTTCGTCTCCTCTTTCCCGACTTATGATCTCTAGAATTCATCACTATCATTTTGTCCGAGGACTTATGACTCAACCTAATACCATAAT
Organism: Haemonchus placei; assembly: GCA_900617895.1. Lineage (NCBI taxonomy): Eukaryota > Metazoa > Nematoda > Chromadorea > Rhabditida > Trichostrongylidae > Haemonchus > Haemonchus placei. Next base: position 120,399 of record UZAF01016110.1, on the reverse strand, counting down.
CGGTTCCTATCACTGCACTTACTCTTCTTGTTGAATATAACATATCAAAGAGACAAAGTCAGGTCGAACAAATGCGGTAAAGTTTGAACGGTAAACGGTTCTCGCTCTCTAAGACCTTTTCTATCGTCAGCGTTCCCACCCTGCCTCTTCTATGTACTTCTACCATTTTTGAACACTCCAAGTCTTGCGGGCGGAGTTTTGATCACTCCAAGTCCTGTGGGCGGGGTCCGATCCTTCCACCAACAATAAGTGTCTAAGTCCTGCTCCTCGTATTCCTACCACATGCAAACTGCATTGGTTTATCCTAAAGACGATGTCTTATCGTAGTAACACAATAGCTCCAATGCAAATTGAAATCAGTTATTCGGTACCAATCAGTAAACTTCTATACGTGATGTAGTGGTACATAGATTAAAAAAATTACGATTTCTCCCAGAGATTTGAATCTAAACGAATCACTTATTTTCTCGATGAACAATCTTTCAAAATTTCTACTGTCCACGCGTCTTTTGCGCCTCGGAACCGGTTTCCTGTGTACTCCTTTGATGACTGGTCTCACTACTCGTCACTATAGAAGTGCAAACCGTAATGTCTGCTACAATAATATTTTCATACCTACTTTACTGGGGGAACTCATCGATGGCAAATGAAAATCGATCGTTGATCGATGGTCAAACATGAGAGCTACGAGGTGTCCATCGCCGCGTCATAATCGCGAATTAAATCTATAATCACAATCCAAATACTCTCGACTTATCGCTCAAATGGGATGGGATTCAACCTTTACCGTGGGAGAACCCAATTTTCAAGGTTGAAATCTTATAAAAGAATCAAGTATCCTTAGCGACCCTAACGGGGGGTTTTGCATCAAACGTTTTGATGCAGCACAGCAAGGTCCTCCTTGCACCGATCCCGTGCCCAACGTCTCTTAGATCGTCGTATATATGACGGGATCGGGACTATTGTAGATCAAGGAATGCTTTAATATCAAATATGATTCTCCTCAAATTCTGCGCCAGTTGCATTTTATTCCATCACAAGGCGATTGTAAGTATCGCTTTCGCATACTGAACTTTCACTCTCATCGCAACCATCTACGGATCTCCTTCACTGTGAGTTCTCTCTCACTGAAGGATCCCCAGTCGGTTAGTGACGAGGCTATGTAGAGCGTCCTCGGATGGCGGATAGGGGAATCAATTGCCGTCCAAAAGTCACCGGTACTTGCCCAGAGACGCAGGTGGACTCAGGGGATGACTCTTTGATTCTGCTGTACTTGGTCGATATACCTCTGTTTCTCGCAGGCAATCCACGCATACATGTGTGGAGAGTCTGTGGGTGCAGTTGGTATCCTGCCCGTCGACTCGGTCAAAGGCTTGCATTCGAGTGACTGAGAAGCATCTGGGAGGTGATTCAGGACGGCCTCAAAAAATAATGCCCCTCGTTCACTTTGGGATAGACTTTCTAGCACACGGAGTCAACCTAGCCCCCACGTCAGAGCCTGGAAGCTGCACGTTGGGTATCTACACGCCAAAAACAGCAATAGAAATGGGCCTCATTCCCCTGTACCTGAGGAATCCCACAATACGGCAGCGTTGAGTAGGACCGCTTGGGAGAGGCTGCCAAAATCTCAGGGCCAAATCAGGCTGCCCAAAAGGAGAAAGTCTAAGATGGCGATCTGTACTTTCAACGCCCCGACACTTGCATCGGAAGCGTGTATAGAAGACTGATGACGCAAGCCAGAAAGATCAAGTACGACGTCATCGGACTGATCGAAAATTTTGCCTGATTGACATCGCTGCTGTTCCGAAGTTATACACGGAATCGGACTATCGTCTACTCCGCTTCAAATTCTGGTTTTAAGTGCGTGGAGAGCTGCGAATTTCAGAAAACAAAGTCCCAAGCCCTTTATCAACTGAGACCACTGCGCTAATCTCGCGAGTTCCTGGCAATATTCCGTTACGACAACATCGAAGAAGAATACGGCCGGCAAGTCGAACTTCTTCAGGATAGTGCTAAGAAAGTGGAGATCTACAAGTAGTCAAAGGATTAGTCATACTGACGGACTGTGGCACGACCTGATTCCGTCCGCAAGTGGTGGAGCATGAGCGAAATAAGAGTTCTACCGGAAATCAATAACTCCTGTGCACCTGAACCCAGAGAGTTCAAATTAGGGGGGGGGGGGNAAATAAGAGTTCTACCGGAAATTAATTACTCCTGTGCACCTGGACCCAGAGAGTTCAAATTAGGGGAGAGTACATGGCAGGATGGGCCCACTGATAGTAGGTGAAAGGAACCGAATCCGCTCACAAGGGAGGATGCTTACGTGAAAATAGTTAAATTGAACCAAGGGCTTTCAGTTTCCGTTAAGGTGCAGGTGGTACGATGGAAATGTTGATGGGTGATGGCACGACCTGACTACGCCATTAAGGGTGGGGCGTGCAAGAAAATGCTAAATTGGACGCGGGGCGTAGGTAATATGGAGGGAGCAGATCATGCGTTGTGTGAGCGTAATTTGAGTGGAAACATGCAGCAAAGTTGGATTAAAAGCGTAATGAACCATGTTATTTACACACAGGACTTGAGCAGAATTTCGCCCTTAGCGGGCAGGACGCGTACGGAATGTGGCGGTGTGTCACTCCGTACGCGCCCTGCTCTGTTTCACTAAAATCAGTAGCTCCTGTTCTCTCGGAAGAGGGCTCTTAAACTTGGGTGAATGCAGGCGGTGTGTGACTTTACTCACAAGAAGTAGGAGATCCCGGCATCGGCTGGGCGAACTGACTGGTTATTGTTTTATATACTAGGTGACTTGGTCTACGTCTACATGTTTTAGTTAACATCAAGCCATGCATTTTTCAAATGACCTGTTCATTAGATTGTTTGTTTTAGCCTTTCCAAGACTTCTAACGTCATTGGACCAACATTTCGGCACATTCGCCTTCGTCAGAGCGTGGAACGCGGTCAATTTTTAGGATCGATTCTCTTATAAGAACAGACAAACCTAAACAGTTTTTAGAACTGAAGACCCCCTGGAGCTGTATAGAAGAGTGCCAGCATAGATCAGTACTGAGAAATCAGCGTCTCGTACAATGAACAAGCCCATATAGCCCACCTCCTACCTGACTCCGCCTTGATATCGCAATTTGCAGAGGTCGAGAAAGGCGCCAGGTCACGCTTTGTGGCCACACACTCTTTCTTCCTATTAATTTGTGGATCTCTAGCTGCAATCCAACACACTCCAAAAGATCTCCGCGCAGTAGTATCCGTTATGGATCGAGGATTGCGGTCTAGAAGATATCCTGACTGTTACGGAGGTTGCCAGCGTAGGGGCATTTGTGAACAAGAACCTGTCCATAAGGTGAAATTTCGTTTACCATTCGCTTTTGAGGAAATGAACCGAGCAATCCGAATACGTTTAACTAGAAGTGATCTACACGGCAAAGTTTTGGTCGTGGAAATCCTCGCGGAAATACTCTCTCGACAACTGGTCCGCACTCGTCAAGGATACCTTTGATGGGTCATAGCTCATGCAAATGGTCGTGACGTTCAGTTTACCACCGATTGATCTATTTTTCTACATATTCCTGACCTTTGCTCGTTTTTCCCGGTGTCTAGGCCTCATTTATTAGCTTTTTCTCTTTGCACCACCCACTTCAGAAAAGGTTCCGCCTTCTGTGAGCAAAGTTCCCCTGAGCTCACATGCGCTCTGCTCGTGAAAAGGTCTGGCTGTCGTCTAGCGGTCATTCCGGTGTTCGTTTGACATCCCGACAGGTCCGTTCAGTAGCTTCACGGTCTTCACGATATCGTGTGACGGGTCCGGCCCATCTGATCTTCGATTTCTTTGAGTAAGCATAGCATCCCTGATCTTCGTTCGTTGACGGAACTCAGAACTCCGGATTCCCTTCTGCACTTACGTGTATAGAAAATTTCAACATCGTCATTTCCGTAACGTCTTCAGTGACGCTGACTGCATGTTCATCCTGCTTTTGTAGCGTCTAATGCTCAGAGACCATAAGCAATTAGGAAGTAATGTCGAAAAGGTAAGCTCCGTCACGGATGCTCTTCTTCTTCACTACTCCCTCAAGTCATTCGTATATGTATGGGGACGATGGACTTCCCATGCAGGGAATGTTGGATCCGCTAGGAATCCCTGCAAGACTGCTCCATTCCTTTCCGATGTATCAAAACTAGTCGGATTGCCTGACACACGTCGGGTTCTCCTTCTTGCTGTGTTGACCGCTTTGTTGTGTTATTTTGAACCTTGACGCACCGCCTACATTTTCCCATGTTTAGAAGCTTTGTTTCAAGAGTACAGGAGCTATCGAGCGCACAGATACGCACGCACCGACGCACCGACGCACTCCTGCCATGAGCGAAGTCTCTCACAAGTCCTGGGTTTTGGTGTAACATAGTTCAGCCCCCTTTCCTTCCTACTTGACTGCGTGTTTTCATTCGATTTACGCTGATTTCACGCATAGTCTGACTCCTTCAGTCCCCACTACCCCCATTTGACCGCGAGATGATCAAGCTGTGTCGTTTTCTATTAATACCTACCATCTGTGTTTAGAACCTGCAGCCGGTATCAATACCATATTTCAACGCTCCACTTCCGAATTAACTGTTTTCGCGTACGTCCCGCCTCTGGAGGTGAGGACAAGCCATGCCACCCCCATCAACACTTTCATGCTGTCACCTGTACTGCTACCCAAATTAAAAGCTCCAGGTCTTAGCAAATAAGAGTTATGAATTTCCCCGCAAGCATAACGCTTCGCTCACGCCCTGCTCCCTATGGCGGAGCTGGGTCCTACCGCCTTCAGTGTTCCTATCGGGTGCGCTTCGTTCCGTGCGTCCATCGAAACTAGGTCACGCCACAACCGTCGCACGCGGCGCTTCAGCTGCGATTTTTGACAGATGTCGCAGTTGTCAGTGGGCCATACGATTGGCGCATGGTCCACGGCAGTCAGCCTGAAGAGGAGATACGCGGGGAAATGGAAACCATTCGCTCCACAGACACTGAGTGGTACGGTAATGTCACCCCGAGATCGCAGTGAGCTGCACCGCGGGCGAAGTGGGCGGGATGACCTAGTTCCGACGGACGCGCGTAAAGGACGTTCCCCGTTCCTATCTTCCCATAAGTTTCCGGTCGGACACTTACACATACCCACCATACCCATTATACACATACACACATACACAACCTGCAATCCTGCACAACACCAAGAAACAGAAACGCTTAACGCGTTATATGTACAATAGTAGGATGTAGATGTTCACGTTAGTAAACATCCATCGGAACAGAACTATATATTTTTTGATGAATACTCTGAGTGTAATAGTTTCCTACTGCTATCGACTTTTCAACTTGTCCACTGAACTTTGGACGCTTCACTACATCGTAGTGATAGTTCGGAGACGCATTCAAGTATTTTCAATATAGATGAAGTGCATGGTATGAATTTAATCGATAAACCATAAGGCTATTATTAGGTACTTACGTGGAATCGTCGGATGTCTATTCGAATGTCAAAGTAGTAAGAGTAGCGAGACCAGGGGCTTTCCATCTATGAGTTTCCCGATCGATATGCAACGCTTTTTGGTGAGCGATGCCATTCTCTTTGGGAAGGATTTCGCTTAAACTACTTGAGCAGTTCACGATAAAGAAGATTGCTAGGATTTCTTGCTAGAATCCTTACTGTGAAAATTCTATACAGCTCAGTAGCAGAGACCATTACTCTACTACTAATTTTTGAAGAAGAAACTTGAAACCAATGGTCTTCCTCATTGATGTCAAATAATTTTGTATCAGGTCCTAATTTGGCTTATTTCATATTATTCCAGTTGATCGAATAGTATGGGTTTTTGGATGGTCTTGGCCTCCGAATTTGTTATTACTGTTACTGCTTCTATATCTTATTATAGAACTTTATTTCGTCAGCTTGAAGTTGTCAGTCTTCAAGATATTAGTAAAGCGGAAAAAGGTTAGCTTGAGCGTATCAAAAACTTCTCTCCTTAAGACGATCTTCCCCTTCAGAAGGAAGTTGATAATCTTTTCAGGCGGTTCAAGGTACAGCGGAAAAGCCTGCACTAACAGCCGCTGATCCGATGGACTCGTACAGCCGGCGATCTACGGTCGTGGTCACGGACGAGTTCCTCCAACAACCGCCTCGATTCTGATCTCAACACGTTTTCATGGGTAAATTTTGCTTTAGACTGGAATATTTGATTCAAATGTCCTGTTTCTCATAGATTGTGCTGAAGCTCAGGGCCGAGATGGAGCTGTCATTAGAGACCCATTGATCTCAAAGATATAAGGAAGTTTATTCAAATATTTATTCAGTACGGGCGGAGGTAAGGTAGTACCATGTGATGCCTATTGTGAGATACAGGTGTGGTCCAGGATCACATCTCGAATCGATTCATATTGAAATATGCCAATCCCTCCATTGGCCCGAAGTCGGTCAGTCGGTACCAAACTCGTCCGGTAAAATACAAGCTATGACCTATTAGTGGACTGACGACCGCTTCTGATTGTAGTGGAACACGATTTGTACTACCCCTAATATTACATTAAGCGCCCGCATTCGTCTATCATTCTGTCTACCCGTTTGATCTTTTGCTTGTTTGTTTGTTTGGACTAAAATTCAATATCAACTGAAAAAGCAACTGCAGAAGTCGGGTCATGTTTGGGATAGGTTGGCATGTACAGGAGTGGCCGGTGTCTTTGGCAAAATGACTGAATTAGGTTTCATAACAGTCCAGACGCAGGGAAAAAATGAATGAACGTGATAGATGGGTTAACAAGTGAACTAACACAGACTCACCGGCGGTGGGTGATTGGGAGCGTTCTCACAATGGGCAGTACTTACCACATAAGACCATAGCACAACTCAACGAAAACATGGAGGTCAGAAAAAAAGTTCACGGTGTGAGCAAGGCCTCAAGGGTACTATGCGTACTATGCATACGTGAACTTATGTAAGCTCCGCCTACAGTGGGCATCGCGTGCATTCAATTATTGCGTCCTTTTCAAAATAATCATAACTTTGTTGTGAAACGTTCTACAACGTGGAAAATGATTGGTTGGAGGCTGCAGAAGAAATATTATCAAATCCTTGTAGTGGGCGGGGATTGCAATGGAGTGGGCGGAGCTAAGATGGAAAGTTCACGGCTCTATTCAGAAACGTTTTAGGATGTGGGAAAAATGGTAATAGGTAATAGAAGAAATATGGTCAAATCTATGAAGGTAGCGGAGTTTTCACTGAGGGGGTGGGACTAGGACCAAAATCCTTACTTGCGTTCAGAAACGTCCTAGGAGGCAGGAAAAATGTGGCTAGATGCTGCAGAAGGGGTGCTGTCAAACTCCATAGCTCTGTAAAAACGTTCTAGAACACAGAAAAAGTATTCAGTGGCACCTAAAATTAGGGTGGTCAAGATTTAAAAGCACAATTAGCGACAAAAACGGTCCCTTAAAGTCCCCCTCAGATTACGCAGTGGCCCCTAAGGGTAACAGAAAGGACGCTGTAGGGCTCAAAAACCCAAGAGCCAGGGCATAATAGGAGCCTCGTTACCAGAGCCACGTTGCCACGCCCTTCGACCGATGCAATGTCGGTTATGGAGGCGATACAGGTTGAAATATTTGCACCAGGACCCACTCATCCAGCATACAATCAGCTCATCGCCCATTGATGAGGGGAACTTCTACTCCTATTCTGTTATTCTTTGCTGCTCTTCTTGCTGCTGCTGTCATTTTCTGCATGCTTGGCTGCAGCAGAAATCCCACAATGCAGAAGAATGTTAGAAGGAGATGAAATTCGATTTTTAGCGCCAATATAGTCCGTTGAACACAATCGCACAAATCGCGGAGAGCCCCCTTGCTCGCCACTTTTTCTGCCCGAAACTCGTCCAACCCTCGATTCCCTACTTTTTTGAACCTTTGTTTTTCTTTGAAGACCCTTTTCTTGCAAAACGGCCATTCCTAATACGCTTTTGTACATTGCTCCGGAGGATCACTTTCATTATCCGTCGAAATCCGGATACCCGAAAATTATCGTGAACTGTGCCTTCAAAAGTTCACGAACACTGCCCTTTGTGGGCGGAGTCCTGTTATACTCCTACCAAGTTTGAGCGCTTTAGGTCAACGGGTACAAGAGTTATGACTTTCCGCTCAAACATTTATTTCGCACAAACCCCGCACCTTGTGGGCGGAGTCCGGTACTGCCACCCACCATAGAAGTTCCCATCCTGCCGCCTGTACTCCTACCAGGTTTGAACTCTATAGTTTCATGGGGACCGGAGCTATGAATTTCCGAACAAACACGCACATACACAGACAAACCAACAGACTCACTTAGCGCGTTATCTATAGTAGTATTACTTCATTTATTTTTCAATTTACACTTAACGATGCTTATTTTCAGGTACTGTATGCGGTTCTCGCCATGTGTCTTGCTCAACAAGCCTCATCTCTCATCAGCTCTGCAATAACTCGCCTCACCCCCTGTCTTTGGCTTCTTTACCATTTCTTACCGTACAAAACAACTTGTTTGTTCTCTTCAGAAGTTGTCCAGTGAAATCATGGAAAGCATTGTTCTCGGGTGTCAAATTAACAGTGATGCTTTCAAAGTAAATACATTCAAACGATAAAGATGTTTTATGTAAGCATTGACGCTTGCAAACTGATATTACCACCATTACGACATTATATATTATACGTTTTATTGAAAATGCATTACCACCGCTATTTGTTTTCAAGGTGCCGACCTCAGGCCGTTGTACCTATTGCTACCTACTACCTTGGTAAGACTGGACGCCGCTCCCAAGCTCACGATAGGTCACGCGAGCACGCGGTGGGTCCTCGATAGTGGTCTTGCGACGTCGAACTGATAGCACCGTTTCTCAGTAGTTAGTATCGCCTCATGCCAATATGTTGCGTGTCGATTTTCCAGACTAGCCTATATGGTGGCTATTTATTCCAACAACTACTTCTCTCTTGCTTTAACCTCGACAAAGCTTCTTATGGCTGAAAATATTCTTGTGCCGTGCGAGGTTGTTAGCTGGAACAATTTATTAATGCAACGGCCTAACGATCGACGCTATCGTCTCCTTCATAGGCCGAAAGCAACTTGAGATGTTTTCCACAGCATCCAAAAAGCGCATCATCCCCTTTGGCGATGTGACGACAAATTCAAACCCACAATTCGAATCTCAACACACTGGGGTTCCACCGCTCAAGCGGATATGAAATCCTCTGTCGCCACAGGCGACTGTCAGTAGCGAATGAGACTGCTTGTGTATCCTCCCCTGTACTTGTGAAGAGGAAGATCACGTTATAATGCTACTGAGCCACAAGTCACAGTGCAGTAATACGGCAGAAGATCGTTAGGTATTGACGGGCCCTCAACTATACCGTTCATTCAAGGATTTCACTGGAAAATCCAGAACGCCTCTAATGCCTTTGTCGCCGAAGATCGTCTCCTGCTCTAAGGTCGTCACTTTGCTTTGAAATTAATGCCGTTGTGCCCCCCAATTTTATGCCTACCAAGCGCCGTTATCAGGCTGCCACGCCTCATACTACCTAGGTGCTCTTGTGTTCGTATAGCTAGTTGTCTTCCCGTTTCTCCTATGTATGTTGACCCACATGTCCGGCATTCCTCCTGGGCGCAATCACCTAGATCACGCCTATTAGTGCGCAATCACCTTTGTTCCGTTGGGACATGATACAATCATTTGTTATGCACTGCTTGTCTAAGAGCCTATCCTGCCTGATGTTGTTATTAGAATATTCATTGATTGTACAACATCTTGCAGCCCCAGCTCTGGAAATGCTCTGCTGTATAGCATTGCTAACTTTATTGGGGATGATCGGAAGACATAGTGGTAACTTATTTTTGGACGTAGCAGACTGCGTATTAGTGCCAGATTTTCTACAACGTTGTGACACCTTGTAACCGTTCACGGCGGCTATCTCACATGCTATAAGTAGCGATTCGATTCGTTCAGCCTCACCCGTGCAGACCCTTGTTGCTATTCTCAACATGTCGCTGACGACTGCTGTTTAACGGCTTGCGGATGAGCTGATGTAGCGTGAAGTAAGGTATTCTTAGAACTTGTTTTACGGTACTGCTTCATACTACAACGCCAGTGGATACTTTGACCTGAAAGTTGAGGTAGGGGAGCCAAATATCACGTGAAACCTCTCAAGTGAATTTAATTGACTTTGACTGCTCATTCATGATTCGAAAACATTCGTGAATCTGGAACTGTGTTGATGTTACGATGAGACAGATCGACCACTCTACAACAACTTCACGACGAGGATTTAGCTATTCTATAAAGAACCCATCACCAACGTTAAGAGAGGGTTTGACAGGGCGATACCATTCCGCCCAAACTTTTCAGTGCCGCTCTCGAGAGCGTCATGCGTCATTGGAATGGGAAGGCATGAGAGTGAAGGTCCACAGCCGCTGGTCGAGTTTGACAGTGCATGTAGCAAGATCGGCCTAGAGCTGAACCTAAAGAGGACTCTCTTCGTGAGAAGCGGAATGGTCCCTTATGTTCCTTCACGCTGAACGGAACGAACATCTCTGAATGCTTCAGCTATCTGGGAGAGAAGGGGGGGGGGGGCTGGCGGTGGCGGGAGGGCTTCAGCTGTGTATGTGGGTGGCGAGTTCAATATGATGAACTAGCATAGAACCACAGCTGAGCAGAAGGAAACGCGCTGCGTGGGAAGCATCCAAGAATATCGAGGGAGTAGTGAAGAAGACAAAGAACTTCTGGTTTCACCCTCACTTTTTCGACACTGCTGTCTTCCCTCTTTGACGTACGGCTCACGGACTTGGACTCTACTAAAGTAAGATGAACATGCTGTCAGCGTTACTCGACGCGCTTTGGGGAGAACGATGCTTGGAATTTCCTTGTACACGCATGTGCAGAAGGGAATCCGGTGTTGCGAGCCCCGGCATCGAACGAAGATCAGGGATACAAATGACTACCAAGAAATTCAAAATCAGATGGGCCGGACACAATGCCATATAGTGATGACCTTTGAACCGGGGCGGTTACTCACTGGATTCCTGAGGACGTCAAGCGAACACCAGGACAGCCGCCAGCGTGCAGTGAGATGGTGAGACTTCTTCACGAAAGCGCTGAATGGAAGGAATGCTGGGCCTCGTGTCCCTGAAAAGAGAACGATTTACTGATCACTCTAGCTTGTGATAGGGCCGAATTGAGACGCTACCGGCGCCCGCCCGAGGAAATCGACGATTAATGGGGTGACAGGTTATACAGGTGAACTTGTTATGCACGGTAATAAAACTCCTAAAACCAGTGAGTTAGAATTTTTCCTGTCAAAAAAACCTTGTTTTCATTAGTTGATAAGTTTTAACTCGGTTAGTAACGATATGCAGACGGCACAATTACCGCGGAGTCTTTACACCTAGAGAAGACACTCCGCGTCTGAGTGCGAGGAGAGCTTAATTAAGTGCGATCGTACAAATGTTTCCACACCCAGGTAATAGGAATTGGCAGGGCGAAAAGGAGCGTTTCACGAGTGTCGGCATTTTTCTTTATTAGCAGTTCCGTTCAAGATTTCCCACAACCTATTCATAACAAGAGAGAACCATTAGTTGAAGCGCACGATTTTTTGCCTTGCGTGCTGCGTGCAGTGCTACTTATAAACAAATTTCAGAATTTGAATCAAGAAAGCATATCACAATTGGGGAAGATTGTGCTTATATTATATAAATCGATCTTTTAACAACATTTTACACCCGCTTGGGCTGTGGAACCCTGGTGAGTTGAAATTCGAATTGCAGGTTTGAAATTGTCGTCACATTCGCCAAAAGGGGTGATGCGCTTTTCAGATACTGAGCAAATCGTCTCGAGTTGCTTTCGGCCTTTGATGGAGACGATAGCGTCGAAAGACAGGCCGTTGGATTGATAAATTGTTCTACCAAACAACCTCGCACGGCACAAGGATATTTTTAATCATAAATTCCAACAACTATTCACATCTTACTGGACTTCTTCGGCACGCGGCAGGTAGTGTCGAAGAAGTTTCCAAACTCTGTCACCTTGCTCCTCCTTTCCGGTCTTATGTTCTCATGTTCTTCGGCTCCTATAACTAGTTATTTTCCTGTCACTGCTATTTTTTTGGATAGCACATGGAGTAAGAATATTACGATGATGACCTGGAATTAACTTATCCCTATCGACAGCAAGAAAAATACGAGTGAAAAATTGGCATAACAGAATTCGAAAAATTTCTGGTTGAACATACGGGATTTGCACCCAACCACTCCTGTAGACAATATGTCGCATTCACATTTGGTTGAGAAGATATACGTTTGTGATATACGTTGAATGATCTTATAATTGTGAGTGTAAAGGGATCGTGTTAAAGCTTTCTTACGCTACATACTTATAATCAGATTAACTCTCACTTCTGACTTCGTAGTAATTCTATAATGCGTAGAATTTATGCTTTTACTGCGAACGCTGAGTCATCGCAAAGCCCATAGAGCGATTAGATGCTCATTTAAATAGAATGAAACATGCTTCATTGGTAGCTTGCCATAAATAGCTGCCATAAAAAAGCTTAATTTCGTCTCTTAAGAGATACTTCCCATAAAAATATGAATGGTGATTGAGCAATGGCTTACTTAGTCCGACGCATTGCGCCTGTAAATGTCTTACGTTGGAATCACTAAGTATTACTACGCACAATATGCATTTACGCACTTTTATTTGCGAAAATTGAGCAGATATTTATATACAAAACAGAAGGAAAATGACAAAGGCTCCTTTGTGTATCATTAGTGTACACCGTTTCTGAGCTGAGCAGTCCGTTCTCAGCACCTAAAGCACTTGGGGCAGATGAGAAAAGGCTGATCAAGAGACCTGAGGCAGACCATCTATGATAAATAGCATAGTGGCGCTCAGGCACATCACGAGGAGACATGCCCTCTCCTCCCATAGTCCACATCGACGCGACAAGTGACAAAAACCGTGAAACTGATAGGCATCAACTGGATTCGCGAGGTATAACAGTTGACATGAAAGGCACACTTTCTAGCCAGTACTACGCACCATTCCGGAAAAGTCTATGGTTAAATATAATTCCACCAATATCAATCGTTAACGTAACGCACAACGGTTTTGCAATAATTAAACTCTTAAGTGGTTAGTACAGCGCTTCATGGAAAGGAATCTAGATGACTGCAGATGCAATGGTAAGAAGTATTAATGACACGAACACAGATGAACAAGATTTCGCTTCCTGTGGGTTGCCATGCTCGGGCGCTGAGTAATCACCCTCGGTCGCTTCATGATCTTCAGCTTCAGCGCTCATCTTGTCGTCAGACTCAGCCTTCAAAATATGTCTCAGGAAACCTCGAAGGTCATGGATCAAAAAGATCACTTGAAATGAAAAATACCATTTCGACTTTTTCCTCATCGGCCTCACTTGGTATCACTGGCTCTTCTTCGGTAGCTTCCACATCCTCCGGCTCCGTTGGAACAGTGGGGACCTTTGTTAACCAGAATTCGTGATTGTTTGGAAACAGAGGATCACAGAAGTGCTAGCTCACTGTATATAGGTGGCTAGACGTTGTTTGTTAGGAACTATCACTTGCTAATTCGTCTAAGGTTATTTAGTTGCTACTGAACTTGCTAACTATCACCACACGATGCTCTAACCAGTCACCTCATCTGCTGAGCCACAAAAGGCTCCGTTAAAACCTTCATCGCAGACGCACTTTCCACATTCACAGTGACCATTGCCGGAGCACTCCGTCTACAGAGAAATGTTTACAAATAATAAAGAAAAATTCCGAAACAGATATCCTAATTGCTAATTTTAGTAAGTTCACAAGTTTACGAGACCGGATGTCAACATTCAAAGATTTTTCTATTTAAAATACCAGTTGGCTTGCCCGCGATACCATGCGCATCTCAGCAGAAACCACCTTCCCTCCCAAAATGGAAAGACCGTTGTTCCACTCCAACAAACAGCTTTATATCGAGAGCGCAGATCTCTAGCAAACTGAACTTGAAGACCATCTACATTGGTTTCTGCCTCCAAATATTAACCGAGATATTCTAGAAAAAAGAAAAGAAAAAAAGGGCCGTAAACTCATTCATCACTTTCTTATTTATCCCCTCACCAATGCGGAGTACGTGTACTTAACCGAAGATGAAATGGGAATTCCTTTGCACTCCGTGTTCTGTAGTACCACAGAATATGTAACTGTGCAGGTTCTTAATGGTCTTGGTATGAATCACAATCTAATATTCCGAAACTCTTCTTTCATGACACACAATCATCATTCTATACGAAATGTTATATTTTGACTCGCTCCAGCTTGTTTTTCTTTGTCTTGTATATAGGCCCACGGTACGAGAACAGGGTGGTGTTCTCCCCATCTGTATGTCAGCATCGACACAATAAAGCTTCGACAAAGCTCCGTCTTCAAAACACTCCGGTCGTATATCCACCCACTTCGAAGTAGGCATTTGATGACATTTCAGCTGACAGTCTCGGTGGCCACTGCATTGTTACGAAACTTCACGCAAAGTGTTTTATAAGCGCGTAAGCAAAGGTTCTACACAACCCTTCATTCTTGAGATAAGTGTCTCCTCTGATAAGGCGAGTGGACAAAAGTATTTTGTCCTAGCTGAACAATAAAGCTTTCTACGGGCAGGTCCATGAGATTTATAAAAGACAGACGGTTGGTCCGAACAGCGCCGAGCTCTCCTGTTTCTTATGTTGAATTTTAAATGCCTCACTGAAGCCTATCATTGATATCGCCCTATCCTCAAAAAAAAAATGTAATCAGCAGCAGCCCCATCAAATTGCGATTGAGCGCTCAATTACACGATAGATTGATATAGCATATATCCCCACAGCGATATATCATACCAAGGCAGTGTATCGCACCACAAATGAAGGCTACGCGTATGAAGGGAGTCACATTGTGAATTAACGCTTCATAACCTAGAAGGCTTCAAGACAGGATCGTCAAATCGAGTTTCTCCACTTTCTCCATTACCCCTTCCGGATTCCAGTCCTGAAACCAAAACTTATGATGGGTCTAATTTTAAACCTACTGATGTCCTCAACGTGTGCGTTATAATACGGAAGTTCCTACTTCGGAATCAGGAACAACTATATTCTGATCCTTCAAGAAAAAAGACATTTCCCTCTTAGAAAGCGTACGAAATAGCTTTACGCGAAAGTTGGCCATACGATGCAGCGGGTTGGGCTACAAGTTCATTTCTGGTAGCTCTGCACGCCGCCGTATTCACTCACTTCCAGTTTCTATTTAAAAAAAAAACGTCAACGACCCTTTGATGGCATTCAAAATCCTTACCAATGGGCTTCCGCCAATTTGAAAAAAAATTTTCACGCTGAATCATTCCAGAACGCGCGGTTGTGCTGTAAAAATTAGGTTTCCAACGGTGAAAGCACAGGTTCGAGCCAAATACTTCTGAGTCAGGGTTGTACCTTCTCTTAACGAAATATTCAAGGAGCACTTCATGCGTTCTCTTTGAGCCTTTAGAGTTACAGCAAAAAAGCCGGTTACTGCAGTGGTTTCCTCTATTCCTAATAATTAATGCTTGCAAACTCCTTTTGTATTTCTTACATTGCTTTGTTTAGTCTCATTTGTTATATTTCAGTCTTTCGATTTCCAGTAGTATTCATTCTAGGAATATTACGTGTGGTTCTCGTTCGCGCAGATTTGTAATATCCACGTGGACTTTGTTCACGTCAATCGATAAAGTTAAAGAGGGATACGACCCTATACTCGGGTGCAAGTACACACCTTTCTTGCACCATGATACCACGAAGAATCAATGAAAATCCGATATGATCTCGGCGAATACTGCAATTCTCTTTCAATACTTTTACAAACTGCTATTTCCTTATTTTGGATTGACAAGTGCACAAAATTTTTGGTACTATTCTACTATTAAAACCCAAAAACTCAAAATTTTAATTTTCGATGAAACTTCGCCTGTAGGGGTAATCCGATGCCCTGATAACGAATATGACCTTCAATTTCGGTGCTGGCGCCAAGGGTGTTTTCACCAAATTTGCTAAAAACTTGTGTACAGGGGTTATTTGAGGTCCTGGTAACGAATACAACATTCATTTTTGGGGCGCTAATTTGGCACTAAATTAGCGCCAAATGCCGCCAAATGGCGCCAGCGCCAAGAATGAAGGTCAACTTCGTTATCAGGGCATCGGATTACCCTTATAGATGAAGTTTCATCGAAAATTGAAATTTTGAGTTTTTGGGGTTGTAATATGTAGTAGAACAGTACCAATTTTTTTGTATCAAATTAACTACTGCCCTCCTATAAGCGGTTTTAACGTCGACCCCAGTGAGCGCTAGACAACTCAAAAACAGTACCTACGCTTCAAACAATAACAGTACTCCTTTTTGCTGTCTATGGAAGCTATATAATTAACAAAGGTGTGGGGAAGGGTGGCACTATTATTTGGTGCTGTTTGGTGCTGGCCCAGCATGTAGTTTCTACTTCCAGTTTACTTTTTTACTTTTTCTATTCCTGATACAATAGGGTTTTCATTGACGTTTGGTCTTATGTTAATGTTTCAAATTGGTCAAAAGACCACCTAGAACTATGACTTATAGTAAGTTGTGACGTTAAACTCACTCCGCCTTCCGTACATGTGCCCTTGTCCGTACTGCAAGAGCAATCCTCTCGTTCCCATCCTTCCTCACATCTAGAAAATTTGTTCAAGTATTCAATTACTTTTATTTGATTGAAAGCTTTTTTGTGAGGAAAACCACCTGCATGTTCCACATTCGCACACACCATTTCCACTGCACTGCCGTCCATTAGCTCCAGTAGGGCAAGATGAATGATCACATTGACAGAATCGACCGCTGATCTAAGGAGCACTATTCTGTACTCGAGTAACTAAGGTTCATTAAGTAAATAGTTAAATAGTAATTATTAGGGAGCCACATCACGATTGACCCATTACCAGGGCTCTTCACTGGGTGTGCGACGTTAGTCTCGACTGATATTACTTCGCGCCGAGGTGCGAAGTGACCTCAATCGTGACCAACCTCATCTTAATTACGCGCCTCCCCTCGATCGTAACTAACCTCATCTTACTTATGAGAGTTATGGTGAATGATGAGAAAATGAAACTGCAAGAAAATTAGTTTTTCAACGTAAGA
>UZAF01016110.1:83074-95610 GCA_900617895.1 Haemonchus placei | reverse complement strand
CCCGTACTATGGGTAATTCCATCAAGTCTATTTTGGAAAATAGAGAGCACCCTCCTTCCCTACCTTCTGACGAATTGATTGAATCGAAATAGAAAGTGACGATTTAACTGGCTGTAAATGAATTAGCGGGCTCTTCACACACTGCTACCACTCAAAAAGAATCGGCCGTAGAAGCATAATTTATTTCATGGAAATCAGGCCCAACATTTTCGGGCAAATCTTGGAAAGCCGGGGAACTCACACAAGCTCATTTTCCCATCATGCCTACATAAACATCTCAGCCCTACTCTCATAACTTTCTTTGTTTACAAGAGATTTTCCGCTCTGTCATTTCGATAATTTCTCAGTTCCCTGCAATTTCTGAGGAAGCTGTCACATCGCAGGATTTCATCCGACGTCATTGTGACTCTTTCTTAAAGTCGTCTGCTCATGGATTGCTAACGGCGCACATATGTCATCAAAAGCCCATTTCCTATTCCTCTACAGAATCTAGCTCTCCAGTATGCCTTCCAATACTATCAGACGAAACACACNTACCAATTTGACTCTATAGATTCAATATCTTCTAATATGTAAGTCAGGGATTCTGTAGTCAGCTCATCTTAGCGTTTCTTACCCGGTTTCATTCGAAGAACGACCTGTTGCGGTTCGAGCTGAACGATCGACTTTCCTGACCCTGGTGAACCGAGAGGCATATTCTGAAAATTTTTCAGATTACGGTACACTTCACATGTCGGTATTAAAATGAGAACAATTAATCTGAACGAGGTCTATATCACGGCACATGGCGAAGAAATCATGTTCTTCGCCAGAACTTTACATTTATATGCTAAAACATCTATCATTTGAAGGTTCTTCCGAAAAATTTCACTGCCAGATGTTGCAGATCGACGGGAGCACAGTGGTGTTTGGACGGGCATGGCGACCCACTCTCCCCTTCACCCACCGCTCAGCGCCAACAAGCATCCGAGGAAACGGTAATGTTCAGAGGCTCAACAAAATATTTCATGCTAAGGTGGAGGGATACGGAAAATATGGAAAGAAAAAAGCAATTCGCTCCGGCAATGCTGCATTTCACACCAAAAGCATGGATCTCACCAAAAGCATGGAAGAAAAGGAGGATTCCAGGCGCATGGCGGAGAAATCAGGCTTGAGATCTTAAGCTATGTAATATGAGGTGCTGTGCAAATTAGCTCCGAGCTAATACTTCAATGGAGTTTGTCGGAATAAAATGATCCCAATAAACCCGAACTCAAGGATATTCAAAAAGAACCATCACATTTAAAGAAAAAGGAATACTAGGAAAATACAAGCTACTGAGGATGCTACCTTATTCTGCGGGAATTTTCGAAATCTGCAGTTTCTCCATCGGTATATTTTCCTAGTTTTACATCATTTCTATTCTCCAGCACATTCGATGATATGTAAAGTGAATAACTGTAACAAACACTTTCTGAAAAAAAAACTCACGTGTGGACCGATTCGGATTTCAGTAGTTGGTGAATAAACATACGATGGATTACACGTATCGGGCTTGAATGCTGACCTTACCTGACATCGGTTTTGCTCGGTGCTGTGCTGCAAATGGATATGAATTCAAAAATGAAACGAATACTTCAATAAATGTTCGTCAAGATTGTGGGCATTCACACTTAATTTTAAGAGCTACAGCTCCTGCCTCTATCCTTAGGTCCAGAAGTTTTTAAAGAGCCAGCTTCAGTACAATTTTCGGTTGTCATCACTGTATTTATTCTGGGTATTCAAGTTTTTCGATCTATCAATCAATTAGAGCAACCTGGGTAA
The DNA here is from genome assembly GCA_900617895.1 of Haemonchus placei. Classification (NCBI taxonomy): domain Eukaryota; kingdom Metazoa; phylum Nematoda; class Chromadorea; order Rhabditida; family Trichostrongylidae; genus Haemonchus; species Haemonchus placei. The sequence continues at coordinate 93,807 of UZAF01016110.1, read as the reverse complement.
CGGCAACTAAAACTTTGATCGAATTATGTCAAGTATAAATTTTGCACAAGCAGGTGGATTTAGTATAAACCCCTCTCTCAGGGCCATATGCCGCGATCGTATCCAATCTTTTTTAAACTCATTTTTCTCCTCATGTAGCCTGGATATGATATTGTGCGAATCTGAACGATTCCTAGAAAATTGTCGCAACCGTAGTCTTGGAAGTGCTACCAGCTGGTGTTCAAGCCAGGCTATCATTACCAGGACACCTCGATGCAGACCCTGTGTATAGCGTTTGCTCGAGAAAATTTGTGCGCAAAGGCAGATGATAGGTTATAATACAATTTTTGCATGATGCCCATCGTGGATCCATCGTTTTCAATCTCTCATACAGTTTGCTCTAAGGACCCAATCATGGCAAATGAAGCCTTTTCGACAACTGGGTACAAGCCGATTTGCGATAGTTGCACGTCTTGTAGCGTATAGAATGCAAATCGCATTTCTTTCACATCCTTGAAATAGGACGCAGGTGAATTCAGGGAAAGGCTGAGCCGAAATACGCGTTCTGTTTCCATGCAGGCGTATCCATGCAGTGAGCGTATAATTCATTTGCGTGTGTGTGTGCAGTCAGAATCCCTTGTGTCGCTAGAGCCAAAGGCGAATGGGAACAAACAAAGTCTACTGTAAACTCTAGAGAAGCCAAGCCAAGTAAATATACCCCCAGTTATACTTCAGAGCAATATAAGCTGCTTTGAAGTACCAATTCGCCAGATTTCGAAAAAAGGTGGAGCATCAAAGAAATCCGACCTCCGCTCCGTCTTTGCGAGCATTTGGTGAGTCCTTTCCCGGGTTCGTTCCTCGTTTCCCCCACATGACAGTCTCTTGAATAGTTTTGCGTAGACAGGTCAATGTCAAACCTCAAAACGGTCATCTTGTCTCACATACGACCCCTTCTCCGAATACAGTTGCTCGGGAAGGAGTACGCTGCGGAACCTGCAGAAACTCAAGAGAAAAGACTGCTCTTTGTTCGTATGCTCTACTCCAATGAGAAGAGTCTACTCCGAGTAAACACAATTGAACCCAGGAAGGAATCGAAAGCCTCATAAGGCTCTTGACGAGAAAAAAAATGCAGAGAAAAAACAAGTGCCTACTTGCGCGCGGCACGCGCTTCGACACGTTTTTCTGGCTAAGGGGTATTCAGCGAGGAAGAAATTCTGGTGGCCAGACCATACCTATATTTCACCCAGTGCTGAAGCCGCTGAAAAGAGTCAGATCGCCTCACGTAGCCATTTTCCTTCTTTCATGCTTGTTTGGGCTAAAATCTCTAAAATCAGAGCGATATTGCAAATTTTGGTCGAGAAAATTACAAAATTTAATCCGAAACTCTTTAAGAAGGGTTTTTCTGAAAGAATGCAGCTGAGGGCCAAAAATTTGTCTGGAGATACGATTTGAAAACTGCGGCGCACTGGCTCACGATCAAGAGGGAAAAGATCAAAGCTCTCCAATCCTACTACGGATTTCTTGGCCTACAATGTGATGGGTCGCTGGATATAGTCCATACAAGAGAGGGAAGCCTGCGCTTCAAAACACCCCTCTGTTGCTGCTCCTAAAAAATCGTTGGAGAAAGCCTGGGCTCGAGCTTCTTAAGCAACTGCTTGTTGCCGTCGATGAGTAGCCGAAGCGTCTTTGAGCTATAATTAGTACGGATGACGGTCATAGAGGATGACCGTGTGCTCGTATTATAGATGCGATGCATAGTAAACAACTCACATGAATTCACCATGTATCAATATGAACTGCGGTTTCTGTAGCCTAATTCTTTTGTTACAATATTTATGGCGCACTCTGTATATTCATACGTATATGTCAGAGCTACTATAACATGGAAGGCCTACATTTCACTAACCCGAGGTAGTCCCTGATGAAGGGTAGAAAAAATCTCTTCAATGCAAGACGGTGTTTCCCTGTACTGTAGAAAATTCTCGGGAACATACGACATCGGTAGTGGGGGTTTTATCGTCAACCCACACATCGGTTATTAACTTCGTTTTATTGAAAGTTCGGCAATCGCAGTAAAAAGTTATTGATCGAAAAGGTGGGCATGGCTCTATTTTAGCTATAACATTTATAATCGTTCACGATTCAACATCTTGCTCACCATGTTCATCAATCAACTAGCCGTATCCAGTAGGGTTACAGTTTAAGATGGCCTATGCATTGCTCACTAAAAATCGCAATGATTTCAAGAAAATAACTTAAGGGGCTCATCCCTCTTATGATCTAGCCCTGAAGCGCAGGATGCTTCACGAAACACAATACTTATTGCCCAAACACCCCCATCTATATGACAATTATTCCTATATCCTTAAATTAAGAGAAGGTTATACATGAAATTTTATTCCGGGTCAAAAAGAAAGGCTCAAACATTCTTACAGGATCCCGACACCATGCACAGTCTGGGTGTTGTTTGATACATTGACTACAGCTGCTCTGTGCTTCTAAGGATCCGCACAACTGTGTAGCGTCGTCACAAAGACCTGAACTTTTCAGAAATGTACTTCGGACCATTTCGGAAACTTTTGCATATTTGAGATAACGAATTTCCCCACGCATCCTTACTCAGTTGATGGAGAAGTGGAAGGAGCAGCAGTGACAGCCGCATTTGCGTTTCTGGAAAAGAGTTTCGAAATCTGAAAATTACTGCGTAAGCAAATATCGCCACAGAACTCGCCAAAATAGTTCAGAAAGGGAACGGTGCTGATGCTTTCAGAGTTTATGTATAGCGGTGCCAGCGATGAGAAGTACGGAAAGCTGTGGAAGGGAGAGATAATTTAGAGGGAGAAAGAATATGAAACAGCAAAATAGTAAAGAATAAAATACGAGTCGGGAAAGGCGGCTATGAGAGTTATTCTACCCGATAAGCTGAGTAACTACATAGTAACTGCTCAGAAACACGTTCTAGATGATTTTCCGCAAACCTTGTAGCATTGGAACACCTCCAACATCCCAGCGTTTTCCCGAAATATTCTCGGACTTTCGTGCAAAAATTTTGTTGAAGTACGATTCTTTTGGTAACGGATGACTGTGTATATGGGCACGTAGCATTATGATTAGTCACGAACTTCAATAGAACACGAGAAATGGCATAGTCATCATGCAACTATGATTAGCACTTCCTTTGTATAGTTGGAAATGAGCCAGCGTTAGCAGAGAATTTCTTCCAGCAAAATGAAGTGCCACTTTCTGACTGGGACTCGCCTTTAAGGCGAGCAGAAAGTGGCACTCCATTTTGCTCTGTAAGCGCCCCTACTCTTCATGACTTGGAAGCAAACTTTGAAATTACTTTCAGACATATGGTGCGGCTGTTGGAGAATGAGTAGACGGTGGCTCAGGAAATCACGAAAGACACATCCCGATGACTCATCTCTAAGAATGTTCTGCCGAGCTTGATTGATTGTAAAGGACCACCGACAATGGGAACTTTCTCCATCTTTTTNTTTTTCCCATTCAAACGCGTTGAACAATTGTGATCAGGGATTTGGGGAAGTAAGCTACTCCTTCTGACACTTGCCAGAAGCTTCTACTCTTTGATTATCGAAATTCCTGAAAGCCAACATCGTACGAGGAGCGGAACTCCGACTTTGTAGCGAAAACGCATTCTATTGCGACACGACTAAACTTGAGGTAGGTCTTGAATAGTGGTAAATGTTAAGCTTAGGTGTTATTTTCCAGGTACATACTCTTCAATCGGAGAATTGAAACATACAATACGTTCTGCGCCCTTTGCTTTGTATTGGAGCGTCTGGATTTTGATTTTACAAAGGAAAAGCAACACTCGTACAGAATTGTAATACTTCTAGTAAGCATCAGTGAGGTAAGCAAGGGTAGTAATCACCATTATCAAAACTACGAGAGAAGTTTGAGTTCGAATATACATCACATTAGAGTATTTACAGAGAAGAACCAGAATGGATGAGTGACACTGTCTATGAAAGTGGAATCTTGTGAGAACACATTCCCCACCCGACCTCATAGACCGCTTTTTGAGACCGCCCCCTCAGGCACATGACTGCCACTATACTGCTATCGCATGTAGGAGAATAAGTCTACCACTAGACCAGCTTCCATGGCGTATAATCAAACAAAACCAATGGCCAGCAAAGATTGATGATACTACGTTCTGGCAAACCGTTGAGCCATTCACTTTGTGTTTACCGAACATCGGATGACCACTCTCATGCTACAGCCGTGAGAGTACGATGCCTTCGCCATTAGATAGCTCATCTTGAGTGAGCATGTCCGACAACTGTGACTTCTGCAGCTGTCAGCTGCAGTGGCACCTATTTGTTTACGGTCCTTGGTCACTAAGATGGACCCTACTTTTTACAAAGCTGTAGAATGGCTTCCATGTTCGGTCTTCTTGAAACCTGGGCATTTCACATAATGTTCTTTACATCTCTGTCGTACAGGTTAGTTATGGTTGGACCGCTTTATTGGTCAACGCTTCGACAAATCGTCATCTTGAGGACCTGTAAATAGCTCGAAGCTCCAAATCTGTGACTTAACCGACCGAGCGCCCAAACACGCTAGGCTTTTCGCAACAACTCGAAGTACGAAATGCTCCTAGCAAAGTGATCAACGTTCTGTGGTTCCACCAGAGACACCATTGATGATAAGAATTATGCGGAAGATCTCAAAGCCCACAAAAGGGAATGAATGGCAGGAGCTCACTTGTTACGGCTAAGCACTTACTTTGGTTGTTCAGCCTTGGATTTTCCGCGCGGATATGTAACGCTTCCAGTATTTTTCTGGCCTCAATTTCATTCTCGTAGGCTAGGATTTTACATTCAATGTCGAGATCATTGCCTTAACACTGAGAGTGATAAACCGTCCCTCGCTCCTATCTATGCATTGTCGGATCTTTACACTATACTGTATCTCCGGCTTCCTTCATATCAGATAAAACTAGCGCTGAGATCCGACAATGCATAGTACGAGCAATTTGGCCAATGATGTTGTCTTGGTAAACCCACCGGAAGACTATCAAACGTCATCTAATCCGCAATAGGCTTTATGACCATGCATGTATACGGATAACTGCGTCATTCATCCCCTTAAAAGACGGAGATTGCACACAACGAGGGACCGTTTATCAACTTTAGTGTTCAGCCTGTGACGAAATATATTATAAATTGTTGAGACGGGAAGGTGCTCGGTGTACGCGTCAAAGAACATCTAGCAGGAAAAAGGCGTGGAAGTCCACAAACACCACTTGGGAAGCACCGACTAGAAGGACATCAGAGCAATGATTTCGATGTTGAATGTAAAATGCTAGCCTACGAGAATGAAATCGCGAATGAAGCCAGAAAGATACTGAAGCGTTACATATCCGCGCGAAAAATCCAAGGCTGAACAACCGAAGTGGTGGTTAGCCGTAACAAGTGAACACTTGTCATTCATTCCCTTTTGTGGGATTTGAGATCTCCCGCATAATTCTTACCACAAATGGTGTTTCATTGGTAACAAAAACATAACATAACATAACATTGGTCCCTTGTTGTTCACATAGAGTAGGACGTAACGCTGGTGGAACGGCAGAAGGTTGGTCACTTTGCTGGGAGCATGTCGAAGTTCAAGTTTCCGGGAGTTGTTGCAACTAGCCACGCTAGGCTAGTCAGCGGTGTAAGTCACAGATTCGGAGCTATGAACTATTTTTAGGTCCTGAAGACGACGATTCCGTCGAAACGTTGACCAAAAAAGCGGTCCAACCATAACAAACTTGTACGCCAGAGCAGTAAAGAACATCATTCCGCGGAATGGCTGAAGCGATTTTGATTCAGAATCGAAGCATCAGAATCCGGAAAGAAAGGAGCAATACGTTAATAACCACAGTCAAAGGGTTACATAGCGAGTTTCATATGTTTTCTACATTGCTTAAAATCGCAAAAGTTCCAAAGTGTGAAGGGACTTTGTCAACGCTCACGCCCAATTAGCATTATGGACGAAGGATGCTCTCTTACCGGATGATATCTCAAAAGATCTGATCAACAATACCCCCTACTGAGTATAGGCGGATGTCATCACAACTGAATTCATACGAGATGGACAGCTGTCTCGGGGGCTGCTCCTCTAATAACTTCGTTTCTTTCTGGGTTGTTCACAAATTTTCTTTGACAAGTAATCGTAGGGAGGAAAAATGTTATCAGAAGCAAATGTTGTCCAAGGAGATCAGATTTCTGACATTTCTTTATTACGAGATTTGTTTTGTTGGTTGAAAAATTCAGATTTACACTCTCACTGGAGTGTAAGAGAAAGGGCATTCTCTACGTGTCATTTCGACAAGGTAGGGAAGCACAAAACGCACATGTTTGATTCCCTTCAAAGCGTGTTCTGGTCAGCGTTTCAACAGTAAAAATTGGTTTCCTTATAAATTTTTCGCCCAGGACCATAAAACAACATAAAAGGCTAGGATCCTTTACTAATAACAAGTTGGGCGGGTACCGTAGCGGCAAAAACCTCAATCGAGCATAAGTAGTATACATTCCGATTGGTTGAGCTTCTGTACCTATCGCAAAATGTTTGAGAAAACGATAAAAAAACATTCAGGAAGACCATTAATGAGAGGAGAACTGAATTCATGGCTTTATAGTAAAGGATCGCGTAAAGTTGCGAAAAAATACCGATAAAAATTGTACTGTAAGAATTACTGCAACTCTTCTGAAAAAATAGTAGTAGGAGTAAGCTTACTTCAGAAACTCACTTTTACAAACTAGAATCACAGAACGAAAACGAACTAACAACGGAAATTGACTAGGAAGACATGTTGTGATTTACTATTGTTCTTACTAGCTCCCCAAAGCTCCCCCTCAATGCAGTAATATACTTCTTAGCCAACTGGATGACTAGAAGCAATCAAGCGCTGCTAGAGTTGTTGATAACAAGATCGCAGAAAAGCTGGAGATGTATCTAGGCTGGCGGTTGGGCAAAAAACCCTTCACTGGATTTGTGTAAACCGCAGTCCGAACGAGCGGATGCACCCGGAGAAAGTTGAAGCCTCCCGGAAAGAGGAAGGGATCATGTGATCCAGCGTATCAGAACCGTGAAAGTTGAGCTAAGAATCGGCTCTATTTCACATTATTCAGCTCACACACACGCTGACACGTCTGTAAAAAGCGCGTCTCTGCAGAAGAGATTGCTGGACACGATTCGTGTAATCGGTGTGACAGCGGTGAGTGTCGCGGGCACCAGCCGAACAGGCGCTTGAAATTGGGCGATTGCCATCGGCATTTGCAGAGCTCTCGTCTTTAGTATCATAAAGTATCGTATACACGCCATGTGTATAGCAAGCTGATGCATAGATCTCGTCCCATGCAACTGATATAACTTTTGGGAGCCAGCGACAATGTGATAGAGCCATCCAGCGCAGTCAACACCTGCTGACTGTACAGAGAGCAAATGCGTGGGATGACATCATTACCGATGAAAAAAAGATACTTACTTATCTTAGTGGCTAAGTTGGGATGTTTTGTGTTTATTCAGTGGGTCAGCTGAGGAGGAACTACAATGGTCATCAACGAATTCAGGAATCCACCAGAAGGTCAGCGGTAGATAGGTAAATACCTTGTTCATAGAATACTTCACGCTTAACCCTTGTGTCATATTCCATAGAAGAAAGTAACAACAGCCTACAATCAGAGATGAAAAGGTTGGGGACTCGTCATTGAAAGTAGCACCAGCAGGACAAAGTGTGATGCGAGACTGGGGTGTTCTCAAGAGATTTCGTAGGTTTCTTGGTCTCTTTCTCACCTGGTCGGCCATTTCACACTCTTCACTCTTGCATTTTCAACATTGTATCTCACTTTCCACATCGTGCTATCGCGTAATGTGCCATTAACAACGATCGATCAAAACGGCTTACTCGGAGAAAAAGTACCGAAAACAATTTCGAAGAGTCACTGTCAGAGCCCAAGAGTGGGTGAGGGATATGAGTGTAAAACTGAAATGCGTCTCGAGTTCGTCTAGGTAGTTACTGGATCGTTTGCCGGAACACTCCACAGGCCCACGGTGGATTATTTGTCATACCATATGGGGACCATGCATTTCCAGGAGATCCAACAGAGTGGCATCACAAGGTCCCTTCCTCCAGAGCCATCTATTCAACAGGTGATGACGGTCCGGGAGCTTTTATGATCTGAGCCACCCTCAAAGCAAGTTTACATAAACAACTGTCACACGACTGCGACCGATTGCTTTCAGATACCATTGACCGGAATAGCACAGTCAGTTGTTCTCTGGGCTCTGGATGAATGAGTGTCCCCAAAAGAATGGATAGAAGTCCGAAATGATGAAGGGCTTTGAGTAGTGGTGGCTTCTCGAGCTCTCGGGGGATTCCCTCTGGAAAAGAAATGATCCGCCACTGTTCCATCAAAACGGATACATTCATTCATTAACATCTTGTAATTATCTTACTAGTAGTGTCAGGGATAAAGAGCACTGTTGTTGGCTCACAACTAGTCTAGTTAATTACTTTAGGTAATGCTTATTATAAGAACCTCTTGAGACGATACGGAAGGCGTAACCTTCCGGTATCATAAGCGTGCTATGAACTAGGTAATCTAAGCATTGCTGCTGGCGTGGTTCGCCCTTTTATCCTATATCTCTCTCTCTCGCACAGTAAATCAACGATACGGCATCTTGGCACCGCCCACATCTATGTGTATAAAAGCTTGCAGATTGTATATTATTGTCGGTCGCTTCACACGCCGTAATAAACAATTGCACGTGTAGAGTAAAGTCCATTGGGGGAGACGAGCAGTAGGAACGGTTTTGTGTAATCGATCCGCCGCACGCGGCTGTCGCGGACCATTTCCCTCGTTATTACAGTTCTAGCGCTCTACATAGAGCTCAATCGCTATGCGATTATAACTTTTGGCATGATTCTACTACCACTTGATTCTAATACCTGCTGCATTCTGCTACATTACTTCGCGCGCGACGTCTCTCTCGCCGCGACGCGACAACTTCACGCCCGTCCACTGGTCAACCAAAAACACGGTGGGAAGAAATCACAATTGCGGGCTCGAGCCCATTAGAGGCTGAAACATGCCAAAAAAATCCTTGTGAGACTTTCGCATCGTGTACTGAAGCGGAAAAACAGCAGTTATCAAGAACATCGGGTCAAAACATTAATCAACAAGCAATGCATAACTGACCCATACAAAGGATTGCGAAACCAACCTTTTACAAGTCAGTGATTCCCCCCACGAACAAATTTTGTACCATATAAGCAACGCTAGGGATGAAGGGATTGCTTGACCTGGGCCAGGTGGCTATCGCTCATATGGACCGGGTAACCAGTCCCTCTCATCATGGCCACTGAAACGGATTCTAGAGAACTGGGTTCTCATAACGATGTCTTTAACGGTCATATATTTCGAACAAGTAAATATACCTCGTCGAAGGGAAGAGATCGAAGTTGATCATCTAATAGATAGGGGACGACTTTCATACATATTTGTGAACCGCCCAGAAAGCTGTGGGTCTAAGTGATCCTTAAGAGTTGCACTGATGAAGTATTCTTCTCAATTCCATTGACCTTTATGAGAAACAGGCAACGCTCCCGTGCATTGCCTCACCTAAGCTATTTTTGGGATGTAGAGGGTTAGACAAATGGGGTTTACTAGGGATATTACGGATTTTCCCCGAAAATTATGAGATGACAAGTCTGACGAATGGCACATGCAAGCTACTGAGCCGAGATAAGCCAACTGAGGCAATAAGTGAACTCTCAGGACTTTTTGTTCAGTCATTCTATCATTAAAATACAAAAATAGGGTTTATCCAGGTCGGACCTGAGAGAAGGCTACTTCGAGGAAGGCACTGTAATCGATTACTTAGAATTCAAAGAGGAATCTGACCAGAAACAGAAAGAACTAGTGTTCTACACCAATTTAGTCGATCTCATCCCATTTACACTTTTTAGAGGTACTAGGCAACGTATTTGGGAAAAAGAGGCAAATTTATACTCCTACTCATTGATAACCTTAAAAGCACTTCTCCTTCCACAAAAACAAGTACACATGCCATTCAGTCGAATCAAGGAAACTCTGATAAAAAGATCGGAATGGAATTGAACTACATCCAGTAGGCAATTATAAATTCTATAGAATACACCAAAAGCAAGACATTTTTAAATAGCGATTAAGAGGCAATCAGAAAATAACGCAAAAAACAGCGATTCGCAACTGCAAGTTCTCAAGATCGATACAAAGAGAGTGGCATTGCTGTTTAGGGAATATGATACATACGGAATAATAATGAGGAACAAGTACGACTAAAGTCATTTCACTCCCTCTTACGCATATAATAGGTTGATGCATAATTATTGCGGATTTTTTCGCGGCTTCTTTTCTCTGCATACAAAATCGAAGTCGAGGATTTTAAAGAAATAATCTACTCGCTTTCCGTAATGGAACTATGTCTAGAAAGTCATCTTCCCACTCGTACATTATGCTTTATTACTTCGAGAAATGATGGAAGGTGGCACACTCACTACGCGATCTCAACGAACTTTTTGGCGATGGAATTGACAGCCAAAGCCAAGTGAGGACTGGAATTTGCTCCTAAATCTCCATATTGACCCACAAAAACTCCTATAAGTTCCTATATTCTATAAGCTTTTATGTCAACCGTTCGTTGAAAGATTGGCTAGCAAAGAGTCCTCACGACGAAATAGATGACTTGGTGGCCGATGT
>UZAF01016110.1:53722-64391 GCA_900617895.1 Haemonchus placei | reverse complement strand
ACCTAGCTCCGGAGCTGAGCAGACGGAAACGCGCGGCGTGGGGAGCATTTAAGAACATCGAGGGAGTAGTGAAGAAAACGAAGAACATCCGGCTCCGCGCTCACCTTTTCGACACTGCGGTACTTTCTGCTTTGACATACGCCTCAGAGACTTGGACTCTACGAAAGCAGGATGAGCATGCAGTTAGCGTCATTCAACGCGCTGTGGAAAGGACGATGCTCGGAATTTCCCTATACACGCAAGTGCAGAAGGGAATCCGGAGTTCCGAGCTCCGTCGACGAACGAAGATCAGGGATGCCGTTGATTACGCCAAGAGAACGAAGATCAGGTGGGCCGGACACGTTATGCGATATAATGATGACCGTTGGACCAGGGCGGTTACGGACTGGATCCCTCGGGACGTCAAGCGAACACCAGGACGGCCGCCAACGAGATGGTCAGACTTCTTCACGAAAGCTCTGAACGAAAGGAATGTATTGCCCCGTGTCCCTCGAGCGAGTGCGATTCACTGGACTGCTCTGGCTCGCGACAGGGACGAATGGAGACGTTACTGGCGCCCGCTCGAGGAAATCGACGATCAACGGGAGTACAGGTGATACAGGTGATACAGAGCAGGCCCATACACTTTTAAAAGTATGGCAGTCATGTGGGTCGAGGTAGATAGAATTTGTGGGAAGCAGAGGAGTCAATTTATACTGAGTCCCTTCAGCTCGTCCATCGACGTTCTCACGTGGGGTGGTCGAACATCATCCATCTTAATCGAAAATTTCCTCGAAACAGGGGTGAAATGAGGGCTCGGAACACCATCTTTCTCAGTTGTCAATAGAGTATTGTTAAGTATATCGCAGTACACTCTGGTAGGATTTCATAGAAAAACACCCAGATGAACGAAGGGAGAATGAGCCTAGTCTTTCTTGGCGTGAACGGCTCGTTTTATAGCAGGCTGTGGCCTTACGCCCTTTGGTAGCATTGCGATTTCCCATGTGGACTTCTGTAAGACACCTACTTTTAATCCTGAGCAATAATGAAGTCGGTTGATGTCATCGAGCAGCATCTAACACACAGTGACACGCACTCGACGCTCCTACTTAGTCAAAGATGTGCGATATTTGCAAAGAACCCTGCTTCGGAAGCGACTCATGCATAGGACGTCGGGATGGTGGATTGGGGAGTAGAGGTCGTCTGCTCCATTTCCTGAGACTTTGAAGAACAGTGCTCTGACGGAGGGCCAGAACAGTGACGGTATTTGAGAGGAGTGGGCAAACTTCGTCGAAGCAAATCCCTTTTCATTGGATGCGATCGTGCTATTTACGGTGGGTGACAAGAGGGGGTACACTCCTGCTAACCACTCACCGTATCCCTTTCCAAGCCTGAATGTCGAAGCTATCAATTTCGTAATGATGAAGCAGAAGGCTCCGGTAGTCTCATCGATGGCACATCGTTCGGTCGACGTTTACTTACTTTTAACGATCATGTCAAATACCGACCAGGCATGGTATCCATCTACCAACAATGCCCTTTCACCTGCTATCCTACTGTCCTCTTTTAGCGGGCTCGCGAGCAAGATGCTTTCAAAATTGAGAGGCGAAATTTTCTCAAAACTTTTCGGACACCCTAATATTTTGATAGCCTTAGCATACATGCAAACTTCACTATCCTTGTGACGCTTTCTCCCTCCCTCCTCGACCCGTCTGAAAGGATTCATCATCGTCAAAAAAACAAAGGGCCACCCGCACAATTAATAAATCTGTTATTCCTCGAACAGCAGAGCTCCGCTATACGGAAAGCATGATTGAATGGATAGGCCGTGAGTCGAAGCTTGATTTTCGTGTTTCAATCAAGGTTCTCTTAGTGCTCCTAGTGGAAAAATCCCTAACGTTTCAATCGTAAAGCGAAGCTGACCGGAACGGGCTGCAAATCCATTTCCCGCCGTCATTCGTCGTCCCAACGCGCAGCAACTCCGGACAATACACCTACAATGAAAACCTATAAAACTAGGAATAAACAAATTAAACACGAAGCATGAAGCAGTAATCCCAGAAAGCTTAGCGAAAAAATTTTCAGAAAGAAATTCCTGAAGCATATTGTCTGTTAATGTTGGGTTATAATATTATAAACGAATAATATTAGCCGATATTGAAGGAACAAGCTCGAGATTGTCAGAAAACTAAAAAACAGTCAATCTCAAGGAGTAACTAACTTCTGGAGCTAGGTTGTTGTAGAGGAACATATAGCTTTTGGACATTGATTCGATAACGGTATCAAGGTAGGCACGGCGCTGAGGTACCTTCAAAGTTCATTTTTAAAATAGGCCGCTGTTAAGAAAACTGTAACCATATCTTCTGAAGAGTCACTATGATGTGGTACAGGAGCAATTATGTAGATATTCGAATTATGGACTTACCTGCAACTGATAAAACTCAATCATTCGGCGTGGAGGACGTGCAATGGGATGACTTGATTTAAAATTTCTCTTCAGACTGATTCTGTCTGAGAGAAAGTCGCCTTCAGGTGGACGTGGAGCTTAAACGAAGTGAAAATCGCATAATTAAAAACTTTTATATTGAGGATCAAGTGGGATGAGCGTATTTCGTCGCCCTCCCCCCCCCCCCCNCCCCCCAGATGAAGGAAAAGAAAACAGATAAATATGTTTTTCGTCATTTTGAAGTACTATGACGATTGCTATTGCCTAACCGTTATATGTACATACATAATAATACCTACTAGGATCTGGAGCTGGTGTCGTTGTGCCAATCTCAACCTTGTTGAAAGAGTCACTAAATATAACAAAAAGGCTGATTAGTAGTAATATCGATAGAATAACATTAAGCAGCCTCGCTGACACCTTCACCATCCTTGATTTAACTGAAAACAATGTCAAGAACTTAAAATATGCTAGATCAAAAAGAGATTCAGCGTAAACTTTTGGTAAATGCACAGTTGGTCGGGTCATATTAGCACACGATATTGACCCATATTGGAGTAATCGACGACATATGTATGGTTATAGCCAGTATGTTCTGTATACGCTTATCTTGCCACGGATCTCTTTTATTAGCCTTCCCCTCTCATTGAAAAATTTTTAGGCAGCCGGTGGAAAAGACAAGTGATGCAAGGTGGAAAAGACAAGTGATGTAACCCCAGGTGGCACATAAGGCGCTAAATCTACAAGTTAAGCAGCAGAGATTACATTACCTTGATCGATTCTAGAGGTAGACTTCTTTTTCCTGCTTTGCTAAATACATTCTACCTGTTCGCATGTTCTTTCCATTCATACATGCATTTGCGAGAAGTCTACTGTTGCGAACATGGTACCCTCCAGGTCGGCTTAATGATAGTTCCAACTCCAAATTCGAGTGTATGGGAAGCAATGGCCTTGCGTCTCCAATAATTGAACACTCCGTCCACTTCAGGATAGCGCGTTCAATGAGCTCCAGCCTAGGTTGCCTCCCTCTCAGCCCTACCACGCTAGACATGGTACGATGGTAGCCTAGGCCAAAAACAGTACTATAAGTTGGGGTCATTTTCCTGAACGTGAGGGAGTCCGAAGTCTGCGCGTTGTGTAAGACCACTAGGAAGAGGCTGCTACATATTATTTCGGTGGCATAACAGGCTGCCCTAAAGAAGAAGAACGCAACGCAAGGACGCTCGCATTGGAAGCGTATGTTTAGGATTCGATAATGTAAGCCATTATGACTATGCCCATGCACGACGTCATAGGACTGATGAGACAGAAAAGTTGTTGCCTTTAAAGCTGTTCTCGGGACTTAAGGCGAACTGTTTCTCGCAATATAAAGCCGCAGAAATGGCAAGCAAAGTCGGTCCTACCCATAAGTTAGTGGATCCGATGGTAGCCAAGTCACGTTCTACCGAAATTCCCACATTTGGCACGCTTTACTCCTATTAGCATCATCACTAGAGCTTCTAAACAATTCTAACCATGGCGCTGGCCGCTTTGCTGGTTATCGTTTGGCGTTTCGAAGGTTCCAATCATACAGTACTGTCGTGCGAAGACAAAGTTTCACGTGACTATCGCAAACTCGCGTCTTTTTCGTGTTTTCTCTATAAGTCGGTTCAGAGAAGAGTATTCCAAAAGCTGGAGGTACCAGTGAACTCAGCTGGTCATGCTCTAAGACAGATACCCTAATACGTTAAAAAACCACGTTTAAGCTTGCGCCGTTCACTTGGGTTTCTTTCGATAAGCAGTTGTTGCATGTTCATGAGCAGCTGCACGCCTTAACGTATGTAGTCGATCTATATGGAAAAATTCTCGTGATTCGTTCTAGAGTGCGACACGTGCACGACTTTACTTAGTACAATGTGAAAGTGATTGGCTGCTTTCATAGTCCAAGCGGCCAGCCGGCGTGCCAGCCGAGGTAGTGCTAGGGAGGGGGAGGGAGGCAGACGGGCAAAAGCAATTTGTTTTGATCTCGTTTTTCTTTGTTTTCAGCCCTTCGAAGGGGCTTGTGCGCGACGCGCGTCAAAACAATTTGCACTTGCCCGTCTGCCTCCCTCCCCTTCGCTGGCACTACCTCGCCTGGCACGCCGGCACGCCGGCCGGCTGACCATGAAAGCAGCCATTGATGGGTTTGTTCAATCTCCATTCTTGACGTGGAAGCGGTAGATGACTGCGCCTACACTCCCTGCACTCAGAACTCCTTACTTTTTCCATTGAGAATATGACATTCCGGCAACTTTGGAGGGAATTTCGTCCAAATCTGAGGAGGCGGCATTGGAGGCACTCTAATATCGGAGGCAACACTTTGTTCTTGCAGGATTGTTGTGGTATACCTCATCATAAATTGGAGTTTCTCCCTAGGTATGGCTCCATACTTCCCCTTTCTTCACCCCTAAAATGTTTCCCTTTCCATTGGTCTTAATGCAACGGTGCAATACCGTGCAAGGCGGTTCACAGTGGAGTATTACGAGAGCTGAAGATACCGTAGAATTCAGCTCGACAAACTCTACAAGAAATGCTCGTGAAGTTTTGAAAAGTCACAACTTTGGAATCAGCAAGAAAATGTGTTTCTTTTGCTGACTGATTAATGGAATGATAGTTCACTGCCCTCGTTTTCCTTTTATAGAGAACAGACCTAGTACTACGAGTCTTTTCCAACCAGTTTGGCCAGGAGAGCACACTAGTTTGTGACGTTATTGTGAAGACCTCCATAGTTAAGAAATTAGCAATTAGCAATGGTTGAAAAGACAAACTTCCTTGCAATAAATATCGCTGTCGAAGGCCTGGTAAATATTATGTATGTAGGCACTTTCGTCGAGTGTGCCCAAGTTTTGTAATTCAGAGATTCGTCTACTATCGCTTTACATAGGTACTTTTCGAGACACTTGATTCTTACCTTTTATTGGTATGCTTTCGGCATATAATGCCTTCAGATCTTACGTTTACAATGGATAATTGCAAGCAATCAGTACTTTTTCCAAGCTCTTGATTTCTAATTCAATAGGTAGAATGTGGAGAAAGGTACGTAGGGAAGACCGCAAGTCCTTTGAAGACCCTCCCCCCTTGCCGGACGAAGATAGAAAAGCTTCAGTTAGTTCCGCTGGCTATTTCTGCAATGAACAGGAATATGTAGATTTCTCTTTGTTGACTCATCTCTAAATGACTGTGCTATATTTTGTCTGATTGGCAGAAATTGCCTCGAATATTTGAAATATGTTGTGACTGTGACTTCGATCCTTATCATTTTTGATTGATATAAGAGCCTGGAACAAACGAGCTGATCGCTACGGTAAAATAAACCTTCCAAGAATCGTCCTCGTCCAACCAACACAAGTGGCGACCACGGCAATGATCGGTTTCCAGAAATCGACGCAATTAAGGAAGAAGAAAATATTCAGTTTTCTACTTTGAAAAGAGAGTGTTCACTTGGTGGAGTAACTCTGAACACTGACAACACAATGAGCCACTTTGTTAGGAAAGGCTACACAATTATCAATGTTGGTCTTACAAATACGGTATTGCGATTCTCCTCCGCTTTGGTCTACTACTAGCAATGGCACCAGCAACCTACTTAATTTCCCGACTGATACGCCTTGCCCTTTACATCATACGAATAATAGTACGCTACAGTTGCTTAATCGGTTATATGTCACCAACGCGACTACGTCAAGCACACCGCCTACCAAAATATATAAATCGGAGGGAGAGAAATCGACGGAGAGCCTTTGTGTCCGCACAATTCTCACCCTTCTTCAACTAACCTGTACCATCGATGGATGTTCCGAAGTTGTCACAGTAACAACAAAGATGTCTGCAACTCCAATGGAACGAAGAAACTTGCACGTTCAAACACGCCACTACAATAACACTTCAATCTTTGCAGCAACGAACTTTCCCGACGAAAGAAGCCACAAAATCCACCAATGGGAATGCTGACGAACAAGAGTTCCGATGCAACAAAAAGATCAAATTCTATACACGTGATCATCAGATCATATCTGAATCATTCCACCGCTACCACCGCGCAGGAAGTTGCCATGCAGACGAACTTCATAAAGTAAAAGAAACTGATATGCTCGAAGAATATCCAGAAACTGCAAACAATAGTCCCAGATGTTCTTCTTGCTCCTTGAGCTGTGGCTGGCTCACGTGCGATGGTTGCTTCCTTCCCATACCTAGCTGTCTCTTTCACCTACTTATGCTACTCCTACAACGTCAACAGTGTATAGCATTTTTCAATGTCCATGTTGGGAACTCGAAGTTGACGCAGAAGTAAGCCTACAGCAAGAAGACTAAATAACAACTTTGACAGTAGTGCTACATCCAGGACCACGAAGAGTTGGAACAACTTCCACTTTTCTTTGTTTGGCATCGTAACACCACAACTCCCAACACTGTCATCTACCTTCATCACGAACGGGAACAAAACACCTATGATCAATCTTGCTCAGAACGGTCTACTACAAAGCCACTCCGTAGAAGAACTACAATGTTCAACGCGGCATGCAGCAATACAATTCGATCACGTTTTCTCACGCAATATATGTACGTGCACGACGGCCCTACATAGCGCGACCTGTACTTGCAGCAGTGGAAACGTACGAAATCATACGGATCCCAACCACTTCCACAAGCTTCGAAATACTTCATCATTTTCGAATCCAACAACAACATCTACGCAAGAACAAACGTCGCTTCTGCGATACAACTCCAAATCTCCGCATAACAACACTAAAGCACATCAGCCGTTGCCATGTAAAAACAACCACCTTATCTGGATGTTATAGCTGCACTACCGGCGCCTCAGTAACAATGCCCTGCACAAGCGACAACTACGAAGTACTGGCACAAGTGAAATGCGGTCAACATACCCATGTAATCAGATGTACTGAATCAGGCTTCCTCAACACTGTTTTCTTCATGTTTAACACTCTGACCATAACCACCAATTGCATCGCTGTTTGCCCCGGTTCGTGAATGACATTTTTGATAATTTCATGAATAAGCTCATAGAATTTGTGTATGGAATAGCATAGTTCTTCGCTTCATGGAGCTATTTTTCCCTTTTCATTATTGCATTAGTACTATTGAACCTCCTCTAAGAATCGGTTCCAGAACTTCTTACCATAAAGTCCATTAAATTTTGCTTGCTGTTGGAGTCTTTCTGTAAGTATAAGTGTAGGGTAAGTCCATCATTTAGAATTGAAGTGCACTTTGGAGCTCGGCGCACCGGAGTGACGTGAGGCTTCATTTCACCCTTTTGGAAGGATAGAGGAAGTGGACTTTGTTTATGCTTCTGTAATCTACTATATTGGCTAGCAGCTCGTATCGAGTCTTGTAATGAGCGATCAAAACAGAGCTGAAGGCAGTAAAGGTTTGTAATACATAGCAATATGTGATACACATGCAGAAGTACACTTCAGTTCGGAAAATACATTTGCTCAGGAGAAATAATGATTATTCAGTAATACTAATATTTTCGGTACCAGTGAAGGCTCTGGTGTTTACACAGGAACACTGAGAATTGACAACACGCGTTCTAGGGTTGAAAAATCCAACGCAGAGATTATGGAAATGACGGGTATCCTGTTCCGACAGCTCGTTGGTAGAATGCTCGATAGGATATTTATTTCAATATTTATTGGGTTAACAAGTCATAACTACAATTCGTACCATTACAAAGTCAAACATTCTGAAGATTGTGCAACCTTGTTCTGGATCTTGTTTTGGAATTGCTGGTGGTGGGTCCGACAGGCGACAAGTTGGAGCGCTCAGCTTATTTCCTTCGAATTGCTGCACCGCACCGCTCTCGTTCATTGTTCATTGGAAATGTCTGTCTTCCTTGTCATTGGGTTGTTGGAGAGCGGAGGGCGAGGAACTTGGAGTTGAGAGCAGTGCCGTTCGCGGCACTGCCCGATTTTGGAAGCGCCGACCCGTGGAGTTGCCGAACTGTCAGGAACTGCTTAAGAGAGCGGCCGGGAGCAGAGCCTAGTCGAGAACTCTTGAGAACTGCTAGACTGACACTAACTGGGCCTTTTATACCCAAAAAATGGGCGGCTTATATACTGGCCCCGGTGGGCTGTGCATTCGGTCTTTGGTAAGGGAACCTTACGAAATTCCAGCAACTTTGTACTTTGGTGTGGGAACAACCGCATTTTTGGAGCCTTGCTGGAAGTATTGATTGATTGATGAAGGTGTTCATGTGTATCCTCGTAATCATGACGAAGAGTCATGACACTCCACACGGCGAAGGGTTATGGAAACGCGAAAGTTTGCCGTTTGCATCCTCTCCGCCACCTTTGGATTAGGTGATTGTTTTACTATCGAAGACAAGGTTGCGTTTGCAATCAAATACTACACAGAATTAAGTAAAACATGCGTACAACAGGAATCGATATTATACAAAAAGGTAAATAAGTAAGCGGTGTATTATACTCTAGTCAGGTATCCATTGTGGTCGTGAAGTCGATGTTGTCTAAGCCGCTGGTAGGTTCTACGTCGTGGCGGTTGAGATACGGTTTGTCGTGGTGTCGTTCGATGATGGGAGATACTAGTGTTTCAGTAGTCGTGACGACGTGATCAGCCGTAGAGGGAGGCGAAGTAGGAAGAAAGTAGATGATATTGCTAGTTTGAGAAAGTTATAGATAAGGAGTAGTATTCTCAGTGGAGGAAGTGATGTGGCGAGAATATTAATAGTGGAATTTTCCTTGTTCTTGCGTTGTTTTTTGGAAGCAGGAGCAGTTTTTTGGAAGCAGCTGAATTTTAGCGCGGTGATGAGGAGTATAAGGATGGTGAGCGAGTATAGGAAGAATTGTTTGCATGTGTGAAGGAAGTGAGAGAAATCCGGTAGGGCTAGTTCGATGGAGAATTCCGAGTATTCGTTAGTTGGGTTACGAACCAAGGACCAAGAGATGCGAAGATTGGGGGGAGGTACGGAGTTGGGCTTTTATATAAGTAATGAGAATATATATTGGTATGTGAGTGTGAGATGCTATAATCAGATAAGCGGGTTTCTCAAGCTCGCTGGTTCATGTTGACATCCTTCATCTAAGCGTACTCTGACCCCGATCGTTGCATTTTTTGCAAAGGTTTTGCTTTTGTTGAATGTTTTCTGTCGCGCCATGCGTTCTGGCGAGTTATGTTTCTTCTTAACGTTTATGTTCGCTTTCATTCTTTCTTGTTTACGTTTATTATGATTTCGTTTTATTTACGTTTATTATGATTTCGTTTGTAACGGTAAGCTGTAAACCTCCTATGTTTTATTTATTCGTTTGTTTTTTCTTTTTCTTTTCTTTTTTTTTGTTCTGTGATTTGGTTTTCTTTCTGATTTTATATGATTGACGTTCCCTCCTTTTCTTCTGTTTTCGTTTTGTTTGTTTGTTTTTGTTTTAGTCTTGTTGTTTCGTTTTTTTTTTNNTTTTTTTTTGCTTAAACAAAGATTCATTCTATCAAAGTTTATTCGCAATTTGAATAATTAACATCTTTAGTTTCAACTTCTTTGAATTGACTGATCTTGCTTTTCGGTTTCATCCCCTTTCTCGTTAGGGGCCTGTTGGCCGTTGATGGGCCACCGGCCCCACACGATGACATGCTCTACCTCTTGCATTCGTCGCTCCATGGAGGGCAGGCTCATTGTGAGGAAACGTAGTTGTCGTCGTACGATTCGGTCGTGCTGTTCGATTTGTTCGAATATTGTTTGTTGACGACGCGGTTTTTGAGCCACTCTCTCCATGCTAAACAAAGTATTATTAATTGTAAAATTTAAATTTTGAAGTTGAGAAAAAGTTTTTTTCTGAGATAATGAAGGTTAATACCTCTTTTCTTTGAGCAAACAGCTTAAGAAAAAAAAGGACTTTATTGAAACGTTTTATAAGCAATGAATGTTATCTCGATGTTTCATTGTTCTTCGTTTATTCTCTTCGAAAGCCTTCGTCCCGCCACGCCGCCTGCATGCATTCAGCAAGTCGTCCTTCTAGGTTGTAGATCCTGGCTAATGCGATGGATAGGCATTCTTCGTACTCTAGAAGTTTCTTCAGATAATCTTCTGCAAATTCATTGACCGGTGACGAGGCTCTATCCACATATGTTGTGGGTGCGTCGATGTTGGAGACGGGCGAAGACGTTCGGTCGTTGGCTGACGTTGCAGAAGGTCGGTCGATGGATGACATTGCAGTTGAATAGCAGTAGTACTGTTGGGTAGCAGGATTGGGA
>UZAF01016110.1:0-53397 GCA_900617895.1 Haemonchus placei | reverse complement strand
TTTTTTTTTTGCACTTTATACTTTTTTCTAGTTTTTTTCTGTGATCGGGTCTAGTTGGGTTTGTTGCGGTTGTATCCAATCGATTGGCGTAATGAAGTTTTGACCGATTGGGTTACCAAATGAGCGATTATTCCACTCCTCGCTCGAAGGAGACGGGCCGGCTATAAGGAGACCCCGTACTTCTCGGGTATTGACATAGGCCGGCAACAACAGGAGCCCTGACTTCTCAGGCAATGGCATAGGCCGGCAACAATAAGAGCCCTCACTTCTCAAGCATTGACATAGGCCGGGCCGGCAACAACAGGTAATATTGATGCTAGAGAAAGATCTCCTTTTGACGGAGCCTCGATGAACCGAACAATCTGATGGAACGCCAATGGCGTTGAAAAAGATTGTCCCTAACTCGACCGATGAATGTAATATATGCAAATAGGTTTTTTTTACAAATGTGTGTGTGCAAAGTTTTGTTTCCTTCTTTTTTTCCATTATTACATTTTTCTATAATGAGATCAGTGATAGTGCTTTATCAAAAAGGGTCCACGTGACGTCTCACGTGGGAGATGATGTCATAAAGCACGAGCATATAACTCTATGACTATTTTCATTTTTTGCGCGTTGTGTCCTATCCAGTTCTTCGCTTTCTCTGTTGTCTGCATCCTCTTTTTTTTCATTTTGTTGTTGTTTTTGTTGTTGTTTTTGTTTTCTTGACTTTCGAATTTTTTCTCAGAATTGCGTTTTGAATATTGTGAGTTGGAGTTCTCTTTGGACCTTTCGATGCACCGCGTTGGACTGAATTAGGCCGATGCACCATGTTTCGACGGCTCGGTGGTAGAATGCTCGATAGGATATTTATTTCAATATTTATTGGGTTAACAAGTCATAACTACAATTCGTACCATTATAAAGTCGAATATTCTGAGGATTGTGCAACCTTGTTCGCCTTGTTTCGGAATGCTGGTGGTGGGTCCGACAGGCGACAAGTTGGAGCGCTCAGCTTATTTCCTTCGAATTGCTGCACCGCACCGCTCTCGTTCAGTGTTCATTGGAAATGTCTGTCTTCCTTGCCATTGGGTTGTTGGAGAGCGGAGGGCGAGGAACTTGGAGTTGAGAGCAGTGCCGTTCGCGGCACTGCCCGATTTTGGAAGCGCCGACCCGTGGAGTTGCCGAACTGTCAGGAACTGCTTGTGAGAGCCGCCGGGAGCGGAGCCGCGAGCTCCGAGCCCGAGAACTGTCGAGTACTCGAGAACTCTCGAGAACTCTTGAAAACTGACTGACACTAACTGGGCCTTTTACACCCAAAAAAATGGTCGGCTTATATACTGGCCCCGGTGGGAGGTACATTTGGTCTTTGGGAACCTTACGAAATTCCAGCCATTTTATACTTTGGTGTGGGAACAAGTCAAGTTTCGGCATTCTTGGAGCCTTGCTGGAAGTACTGATTGATTGATGAAGGTGTTCAGTGTATCCTCGTAATCATGACGAACAGTCATGACATATCCTTTTAAGAAATGGATTTGAAGAGGAAATCTGAAGTAATATGAGGGCGTCCGGAAAGTTTCGAGAAAATTCAGTCGGTTTTCTATAACTACAACAGTAAAGCCAAGCTAGTGGTTCTTCTTATCCACAATGTCTCTTCATCAACCAGAAAGAGCACTGCGGCAGCTTCTGCAAAAAGAAGAGAAGCGCGATGCAATCCACTCATCTACTATCGACCTGACTTCCTGACCATGACTTCCCTCTAGAGCACCTCAATCCATATAGCTACCATCCTTTCAGTAGCCCACCTGAAGGTATGGTAGCTATATGGATTGAGGTCGGGTGATTATGTAAGGAGTGGAGTAGTTAGGTTATACTAAGCCTTTCCAGTTCATCCATTGACGTCCTCGCAAGGGGTTGTCGAGCATTCTCCATCACAATCAAGAATTTCCTTGCAATCGGTGTGAAATGGAGGCTCGAAACACCATCTCTCTCAGTTGTTAATAGAGTACTCTTGCGAGCAGTGCAATACATTCTGGTAGAATCTCTTAAACACCCCGTTGAGCAGAAGAAGAATGTTGAGCGCCTCGTTTTATAGCGAGCTGTGGCCTCACGCCCACTGGTAGACATTGCGATTTCCTGTATGGATCTACTTTCTATCCCAAGCAATAATGAAGTCGGTTGATGTCGTCGTTCGCTTACAGTCGACTAGCTCCTGACACACTGACTCGCACTGGAGCTCCAGCTCAATCAATGGTTACACGATACTGCAAAAGGTCCCACTTTGGAAGAGACTTTTGCGTAGAACGCCTTGGACGATGGATTGGGCAGTAGAGATCGTCTCTTCAATTTTCTGACACCTAGGGGAGGATTGCTCCGACGGGAGACCAGAACAGTGTCGGTATTTGAGGACAGTGGACGTCCACTTCACGTAATTTGTCGAAGCAGATCTTCTCAGAGGAAACGATCGTGCCATTTATGGTAGGTGACATGAGGGGGTGCAGTGCTGCCCATTAGTCACCATACTCCCTCCAAGTCTGAGCGTCGAAGCGATCAGTTTCGTAATCGTGAAACAGAAGGCTCCGGTAGTAATATCGATGGCACATACATAGTTCGGTTTGGATTACTTCCATCGAACGACCACATCAAATACCGATCAGATATACTAGCACTGATCTATCAAAAATGTCCTTCCGCTGCTATCGAATCGATAGTCCTTCTTGAGCGTGTTAAGGAGCAACATGTTTTCACTGTTGAGGGCAAATTTCCTCAAAACGTCCTGGACACCCTAATAACACAGTCTGGTGCATATATGGGAAGAAGTTTATTTGTTACAAATATTCTATTAAGGATAATCTCAGTCTACATTGACAAAATCTCTAAAGTCAACAGGAAGATCACTAGTGACCAGCATAGCGATACTCATTATTCACTTTAGTACTTTGTTCACTATACAGGACAATGCACTTTACCAACTCATTCGTCCATTAACCCCAAACCGCTGATTAGCTTCACGGGAAGGTAGCACTGATTGCGGTTCTCCTAGTGAATAGGCGTAACGAGGCGTATTTGTCATTTTATCTTGTAGTTCTACAAGTTCCAATAATTTCAATTTGTCACACTTTACTCACAGGAAATTGAAGGTGAATGAATATCCCTTTTTGATAAGGCCGTTATCGATGTAAAGGGTATTGCTATTCACAGATCGTTTTATTATTGCCATAAGAATTTTCATGGGCATTTGAAATGGGGAGATATGTCACGGATAGTCAAGGGTCAGAAGCCATATCTTTGCGGATGGCGTGCTCATATTACGATTGTGAATATAGAGCACGTAAAACGAATGCTGGCTGAAATTCCCAGCACTTGTATGATGATTGGTATGCAACAAAACCTAATGTAGGCGAGTTTCTTTCTCCTTTCTCTCCCAGCACTGATCTCCCGTCGTCGCACGGTCGCGGTTATTAGTGCTAGGGTTGATTCTCGCTGTTTCCTTTTATCTACAACACCCTTTGTCGTTACCCTGGTTATGACAGAATCTTTCTCGATTACGTCTCACCAACACCTCTTTGGGGCTCTTCTATGCTGCTTCGCTCAAGCTCCCATTGCTTTTCTTATCGGCTTATCCGATAACCATCTCATTACTTGTTCATATCATCATAGACCGTGCTCTCTCATCTTCAGCTGGACAGGGGCTGTTTGCGTCGTAGTCACAACACCTTCGTTTCAGACCCAATAAGCCGCATCCAACCATAGGCCTACCTAAGCATCTTCATCTCCGCTAAGTGAAGATACTTCCCATGAACCTTGCCTACGGGTAAGCACTCGCTGCTGTAGAGCATCGCGGGCCTCGTCACTATTCACTTCCACTTGAGTGTCATGGAGCACTCGGTCGCAAAAGAGAGCAGTGGTCTTTCTCTACTTCACACATAGCGCGTTTTTCCAGGCCTTTACAGCTTCGTTCATGGTACCTTCAGCAGCCATGTCAATCCTCAAATACTGAAAGTCCTGCACTCCTTCGATAGTTCATCCAATGCAATCTACGATTGGCTCTGCGCGCTCTACCAAACCGTTGAACTTGGTCTTCTTCACATTGAGATGCAATTGAATGTGCGGCAAGACGTTCTGCTATCTCTTAGGCTTGTCCTGGATTTCTTCTCTACAATAGGATGGATACCGTCACCATAAAGGAATGTTTTAAGAAAATCATCCTTGAATTCTTTCGTGATCGTAGTTTAAAGAGGAATGTGTTTAGCGCTGGTCATTGATGAATCCAAATCCTGACCTTCGCTTAGATCGCTCCATATAAGCCGTGATGGATGCTGATGATTACTTAGACCTATCGTTCAATCATGTCCTTGACCATAGGGATCAGGTACTCTGGAACGTTTCTTTCATGAGTTGTTTCTTTCCAGAGGATTAGTCGTGGCAAAGTCGAGGGCCTTTTCCAGATCGAGGAAAGTAAAGTAGCGAGGTCGCTCATTCACTTTAAGGCATCAGTAGTCTACCTAATCCCACGCTAAATGGGAAACCGCGTCGCATCACCTCTTTGCTTGAACTCGTAACGACAGAACTGCTTCTCCTTGCGTCTGAACTCCTTCTCTCGCCAATCATAGTGTTCAGGAACCGGATGAGCCACTCAATCCCGTGCCCTCCAAGAGCCTTCTACGCCTCGATTAGTGTCTATCGCGACCAGTGGCTTACCCAAATATCCATCCCTATGGCCCGAGCACCTCACCCTTTGAGAAGAGCGCAATGGGACCAGCGGTGATCAGTATTTGAGAGTTTTTCTCAAGGTGCGTGAGGAGCATTCAAGAATATCGAGGGAGTAATGAAGAAAACAAAGAACATCCGGCTCCGCGCTCAACTTTCGAAACTGCTGTCCTTCCTGCTTTAACGTACGCCTCGGAGACGTGGACTCTCCGAAAGTAGGATGAGCATGCCGTCAGCGTTACTCAACGCGCTTCGGAGAGGACGATGCTTGGGATTTCCCTGAAATCGAAGATTAGGTGGGCCGGACACATTATGCGATATAGTGATGACCGTTGGACCAGGGCGGTTTCTGACTGGATCCCTCGGGGCATCAAACGGACTCCAGGACAGCCGCCAACGAGATGGTCAGATTTCTTCGCGAAAGCTCTTAATGGATGTTGATCCTCGTGTCCCTGAAGCGAGGACGATTCATTGGATCACTCTGGCTCGTGACAGGGACGAATGGAGACGTTACTGGCGCCCGCTTGAGGAAATCGACGATCAACGGGACGACAGGTGATACAGGGTGATACTCAAAGTGAAAATAGCGGGTGATTTTACCGTCGATGGCCTTAACTTATCCGATGTCTCGAGTGACTCGATTCGTCCCGTAGACAATTTTATCCTTTCGGCCATCGAGCTTCTCTCACATGTGACCACTCCCCAAATCTTTCAAGGAATCTTCTCCCTAATCATCGTTACGGCGACCTCAGCCAGCTTCTCGCCAATGAATTTTTCGGAGCACTTGTTTTTGCCAGCGCTTGTATGCGGCTTTCCTCTTCTTCACAACTTACTTTACTTCATCATTCCGAAACCATGTTGTCTTGTCCTCTCTGAACCGACCTCAATTTCCCACTGCATTCTGTACGGTAACCCCCACACCGTTGCTCCAAGTCTGCTGGATCGGTATTCGGTGACTTGGGATAATGGCTTGAAGCTTCCCCGTTTAAGAACTTTCTTTCCCGCTAGGAGCAGCTTTCACCATCGGACTCTTCTCTCTATTGCTACCATTGCTTTCTTGTGTAGCTCTGCGGCTATGTCTGCCAAATGGCAGGTTAGCCAGTCCGACGCTGGAAAGCGATATTTATCAGAAATGGGTAGTGGGCTTGACTGCCCATTCCTCATCAACAGGACAAAGAACTTCTGACTGACATCATCTTGATTCTGCCTTAATTTGCGCCTTTGAGTTTTGTATTTCGGGTCGGTTACCGACTAGGCTTCTCGGAACTCTAAATGAACAAAAGGTCAAAAGAGGCTCTATAGATAGATAGTTCTCCGAAGAACTCGCAAGAACTTCGTTCAGCAGGGATGATTCGTTCCTATCCTTTGAGGGACAAGGGTTGACTACACATTTGGAGACGCCACCACCAGTCGTCCGTGCAAATCGATGTTCGACGACGGAGTCATAGCGAAATCTGCTAGTTACGCAATAAGGACATCGAGGTATTCGGAGAAAGTTGAACCTCCGAAAGTCTTGGTTTTTTCAATCTGAAGCTTCAAAGGAAGGTAGATAGGACTCGCACTCTTAGTGGAAAGCGATTCTATCTCGGTTCCCTCAAATTTTTTATTTGGATACAATTTTGCATCAAAAAATGGAGAGGTTAAGAGGGGCAAAACTAGAAGAACCAGGATTTCACTAGGTACTACTACAGACTTAGTTCTGTAGTAGTACCTAGTGAAATCCTGGTTCTACTAGTTGTGAGATTCTGTTTACAATATCTAGAGCTTCTTCACCAACCTCGAAATACTAGACTTGCACTGTGCCCTCGTACCCTCGACTGAATAATTGACATAATGTTTTGTCAACAGATGCAGGTTCAATGGTTGATTGATGATGGCTTGCAGAATGGTGAGAATCTGAGCGTGAAGTCATTGTGGAGCTCACAAGTTACCCTCAAGTAGATGTTAGCCCTCTGATGGAGCGGGGTTCGAATAACACTTTCTGTATTGACAACGTCCAAGGTTTCTCTCAAACTTATAAACGTAGAACATAAATCATCCTTTTATTCTTGCCCTACTTCACTGGATTCATTCAGAATCCGATGACTGCCACCAATTCTGTTCGGCTGCATTCATACTCAACCTTGATCGTTATGCAATGGGCGATGGATTCGATCGATACGCCACGGTAACACGTTTGGATAAGCCACACACACATTATGTTAGGATTTTGCACCTTAAAGACACACAAACATGCTTGTCTTGCTTCGCTCCACCTGAGCAGTCCATGTAAAAGCTTTAATCAAATCAATTAATAAATAGAAGAGAGAGAAGTAGAAAATGGGTGGACGCCGGGGTAGATCACCCGTCGGGCGTTGTCTTCCGGACAACGCAGACTATGAATGCACCACAACCCAGCGTGATATGAAAGATCATATGAACCGTCTCTAAAATCCTGCATACTCCTCCCGTGGCTGCCATTAGAAAAGTGTTCGACCAATTCCATCGAAAACAACTTGTGTGAAGATTTGCAAACCTAGTCAAATCAGGCAAAAATCGCTTATATTGCCTTCGACTTTTTTTTCATTAATATAGTCCTACCTGTTTCGAAAAATGTGGGGATCCTATATAACGACAGGATGGGAGACGGGCGTTAAGAACGATTTTGTGTAATCGATTCGCCGCACGCGGCTGTCGCGTCCACTCATTCACCGTTAATACAGCTTTGACGTTCTTCATACAGCTCAACCGATATGCGATCATTATTTTATGCATAATTCTACTATTAGTACTTTATTAGTACTTTTGTTCTTGTATTTCTTACCTACTGCTGCATCCTGCTACATTCCTTCGCGAGCGACGCCCCTTTCACCGCGACGCGAAAATTTCGTTCCTACTGCACCACACCTAGACAGGATAGACGGAACTATGAAAATAGTTGGCGGTCGTTCTAAATGTTCCAGTATAACGCTCTCGAGAACGAGACTAGTGCGATTCTTCGAACAAGCTCAAATAATCACCACCGTTATTTTTAGCTTATATTCACATCTACTGCAGGCAGTAACAAAGACTGGCTGTGTACAAAGCGTTCAAAACGTAACAATAAAATTTCATGCTGTGGTATGCTGAGTAATGATCGATATGCTTGTCATTCTACAAATATGTAATCGTGTACGTTCGCAAGTACGATTCAAATGCAGACCACCATTTTCTGCGACATCATTGTGATCCGTTTCATCAGGGGGGCGGAACATTCACCCAATTCTGGACGTACGCGGCAACTGCGCGGCGAAATTCGTTGTGATTTAAACGACTCTGGCGCCTATCATTGTTGACAAATTTGAAGTAGGGTAGGTAAGTAGCATCAGCTGACACTACTAATGTACTCTACTTCAAACCTGTGCCCCAATGATAGGCGCCAGAGTCGTTTAAATCACACCAAATTCCGCCGCGCGGTTTGTCGCGTCCGTCCAGAATTGGGTGAATGTACCCGTACCCGCTTCATCATGCTGACGATTGAGCAAATACGTTCCTCATGGAACATATGTTCCGCAATGCTAACAACCCCCCTCCCCTTAGCAATAGAAGCTGCTTGAGCAGCGAGGCATCCAAACATTTTTCCTCGAGAACTCTGGCCTCCGCAATCACATGATTTGACCAATTCCTTTTCAAGAGTTGGTACAAGGGAAATGGCACTTTCAAAAAAGAGCGTTGAGCGTCGAGCGTTAGCGCTCAGCGCTTTTAGGCGGGTTAGCGTTCCCGCTGCGGCTGACGGTATTGCGTTGAAGCATGTTACCGTTCCAGCATAGATACGCAGAGCTCGTTCATAGTGACATACTTTTGTCAAACTATGCAATAAAAACGCGGTCACGAAATTATACACCGCAAAACTCGATCAAAAAGTAATTCTCCGAAAAAATCCAGCCGTGCGGGGTGTCGATCGACGGCCGTGTTGTACACGGAATGCCGCTGTTCGACGCTAAACGCTGTTTTCTGAAAGATGCCCAAAAAACTATGAACGTAATTCGCGCGCGATACAGGAATTACAACGCATATTGACCCTTCATATCCGGAATATCACTATAAGTTCTGCACACCTACCAAAATGTCTGCAAATGTAAGAGATTCTATACTCAAGACCGGAGGAATCATGTCGAGCAGTTCTTATAATTGCTATTGCTTGATACAGTAAAAAATGAACATGTATTTATCATGATATAAAATATAATAGTTACGTAATGAACACTCTTAATCTGCTAAAAATAACAGTGGTGACTACAGGTACGTTTGTATGCTGCTCGCCGGTGGCAGGAGAGAACTCCAGTCAAAAAGAACTATAACTCTGCCGAAAAAGTGTCGCTTTAATCAATATAAATGAAGAATTAGCAGTGCCTTCGGTGCAACGTTATTCACAGCTGACGTATGGTAAAGGGACAACAGTACAGAAATGTAAACTAATGTAACTTTTCCTGTTATGCAACAGACGCACACCTTTTCGCACTCAACCGATCTACGACCAACGCAAAGTTGTCAGAGAGACAAGTACGAAATACCAAAAACTTTTAAAAGTCAAAGCTCATTATATGTCGTCTATGAGAAAAATCTCCTTGTTGTACCTGAGAGATGGGAATCCTTGGTTAAAATTTGTACGCCGGAGCTCTCTGAAACTCAGCGCTCGGGACCTTCTCTGAGCCGTCGATGAACCCTTCCCACAGACAGATCATACATGCTGCCAACCTGAACGATAAGGTAAAGTCAGCGCCTTCCAAGAGAGCATTTTTCTTCGTCATCATCCCAGCGGACCCTAATAAGACTTAAGTCAACATTTATTAATCGCTGGACTCCAATCGATCGCAATTCTTAAGAGTAAAGAGTGAATTAGTAATGTCAGGCGTAGCAGCCGTAGGTTTCACTTTCGGGACGAGTACAATCCCATGAACGTTCGCAAAACCATTCTTTACGAATCCGCCACATTAATCCAAGGATTTGCGCAAAGCTTCAGGCTAATGGAGCGGGTTTCGAGTGCCGTAGACTCAAACTTCTCACAAAACTGTCATCAGCCTGTGTCACCAAACAGTCAATACAATCTTTTGAAACGTCCAAACAGCATATTCAAAAATTAGCTATCGTGTCCACTCGTAATAACACATTGGACTCATTTATGAACTGCTCAAGGTAGTACATTCCCTATACTGCAGTTATAAAAGACTAGAATTTTGAAATCTTTATTATCATTGCATATTAAAGTTTATTGCATTCTCATGAGCATAGACAATTGATGACTAGGACCTGCTTCTAACTTGGTCAGCATGACCCGAGCTACTACTACTACTGAAAGTAGTACAGCATACAGCACGGGACCCTGCCCGAGACAGAAACAATCCATAGACACAACATATAGTACATGAATGGAGCAAACATGAGTTTTGTTCGTATGACAAAAAGAGAAAGTCGCCACTTAGAAGCACTTGCGATGAACGATCGAAGGTCCAGACTCATCGTATTCCTGCTTGGAGATCCACATCTGTTGGAAGGTGGACAGAGAGGCAAGGATAGATCCACCAATCCAGACAGAGTATTTGCGTTCAGGAGGAGCAATAATCTTGATTTTCATCGTGCTAAAAATGAACTCAATCTAGAATGCCAAAGATTTAAGTAAGGAGAACCTGAGGACAGTAGGCTCACCTGGGAGCTAGAGCTGTGATTTCCTTCTGCATACGATCGGCAATACCAGGGTACATTGTGGTTCCACCAGATAAGACAGTGTTAGCGTACAAGTCCTTACGAATATCGATATCACACTTCATAATTGAGTTGTATGATGTCTCATGGATTCCAGCAGATTCCATACCCAAGAAGGAAGGCTATAACAGTAACAATGATGACAGTTAATTGAAAGATAAAGGGATGAGTATGGTGGGCAAACCTGGAAAAGGGCCTCGGGACAACGGAAGCGTTCGTTTCCAACGGTAATAACTTGACCGTCAGGGAGCTCGTACGACTTTTCAAGAGAAGACGATGAAGCTGCAGTAGCCATTTCTTGTTCAAAGTCGAGGGCAACGTAGCACAGTTTCTCCTTGATGTCACGCACGATTTCACGTTCGGCCGTTGTGGTGAAAGAGTAGCCACGTTCGGTCAGGATTTTCATCAAGTAGTCAGTAAGATCACGTCCAGCGAGATCGAGACGGAGGATAGCGTGGGGAAGTGCATAACCCTAGAATAACATATTCAGACATCGACTACCATTCGAAGTAAATAACGAAAGAGATATAGACCAAATACTGACCTCATAGATGGGTACAGTGTGGGTGACACCATCTCCGGAATCCAACACGACACCAGTGGTACGACCGGAAGCGTATAGGGAAAGAACTGCTTGAATGGCGACGTACATAGCTGGAGTGTTAAAAGTCTCGAACATGATCTGGGTCATTTTTTCTCGGTTAGCCTTGGGGTTAAGGGGAGCTTCGGTCAAAAGTACGGGGTGTTCCTCTGGTGCAACGCGAAGCTCATTGTAGAAAGTGTGATGCCAAATCTTCTCCATGTCATCCCAGTTCGTTACGATACCGTGCTCAATAGGATACTTCAGTGTGAGGATACCTGGAAACGTAAACAATGACCGGAATCCCACTACAGCAACATAAGATCTCAATGCCGGACATAATAGAGGAGAGCGAAATCCGGACCTCTCTTTGATTGTGCCTCATCTCCTACATAAGAGTCCTTCTGTCCCATACCAACCATGACTCCTTGATGACGAGGACGTCCGACAATTGACGGGAAGACGGCACGTGGAGCATCATCTCCTGCGAAACCAGCCTAAAACGATACCGGATCAAGCATGGTGACCTGTAGATTAGTTTAGACCCCCCGTACAGGTGAACACGGTCTTCATTTCATGTCAAGCTACCATAGTTTAAAGTATAGTAAGCTTAATCTGAGAGCGTGCGAAGGCAGTACACAATTTGAATATGGTTTCGACAGAATGCAAAAGACCGTCCATCAACTGGCCATCTGTGTACGATGGGCGTTTTATGAGCGACAGCAGCAGATGTGGCACAGGAAGTCAGAGGAGCCAGCACCAGCAGCACTCATAGTCGCGGAACCAGCGCAACTGTGTTTGTCGAGCCGACCTCTTCCAAGAAAAGCTCAGAGGGTGTAATGCCGCGCACTCAGCAAATAACGACCTCTCTTTCACCTCCTTCTGCACTCCGAATTAGCACAAACGCTCAATGTACTCTCACATAATCTCCTCTCATCAATGAATAATAATGGGTATAGTCGATCGATTACACTACGACACAAAACTATCCGAGGACTGTCATCAAGAAATGTCCGAGAACCAATCGGCCTTGACTAACGCAACCTCCCTTCACACATATACAAAGAACGCGGGACGACGGCCGACGATCTATCCCATCCCGCTACTCCTCACCCCCATTTTCTATTGCATGCGCAGTGACTCCCAGGAAACAAATGTTATACAATGATATACTTTAGCATCCTCAGAAGCAGCTTTTCAGACCCACGTGCTTGTGGGCAAGCCTCTACAAAATACAAGCATTTCTACAAAAGAAGCTGTCGACAGTACGCTGTCCCACCAAAGCTGGCTACGTATAATTAGACCATTGACGACAGCCAACAACAACATCACACCCTGGCTCGATGTCCCCTCAGACGTCCTTAGACTATTCAAGTGGACGCTCGCGCGAAGAACGACGATAAATGTGTTTTGAGGTCGGACCTGCGCTCTGTGGCGGCGGCCAGACGGTGCAAGGAATTTGAAACTGGAAAACGCGCCAAGAAATAACCTCGCAATTGCCTTTGCCAAAAAGCCTGACTGTCAACGCAATATAGATGGATATTTGAGATCAATGGCAACATATCATAGATCACATAAACATCAAAGAATATCAACTTCCATGACACCACAAATTAACCAAAAGACTGTAACTCAGCTGCAACCGACACAAAAATGAATAAAAACCAAAGTCCCAAACAGTAGCCCCTCATCCCTTACTATCGCCCCGGGACCTCTCACGAGTCATAACCCCACAGCTTCTTCACCACCAAAGCAAGGCTTTAAAAACCTCATAATTTTTTGTCATTAATAGATAAATAGCTAGTAATACGTGATGTAGATGATTACCTTGCACATCCCGGATCCATTGTCGACTACAAGAGCAGCAACTTCGTCGTCACACATGATGATGAGTGTGCTGTTGGCGGCTAACGAACTAGTGTCCGCCCGCCTACCATCGTGCTTTTATATGCGCGCGACCCGCCAGCACGCGACGCGTCCGCCCCGCGTGTTGCCATTGGTTGCCGACGTCTAGTCGGAGCTTGCTATTGGCAGGCACTACGCATTCGGTATGAGTAAGATGGCCGCGTGGGTAGGGTGAACCCCGGGGAGCACCTGTTTGATTTCGTGTAGCTACGGTGAAATGATGGTGACGAAACAGAGATCGCGACAGTTGGCTAGGTGCCAGTTATGTGCCGTAGCCCATTGTGCCCGTAGATAGCCATCAATGGCCGACCGAGGTGGTAGTAATCACTTTATGGGCACTTGAACGGTGTTACAGTTGCTAACAAATGAGCACGTCCCGTCAATATCACTGAAATTGGTAGAAAGTGACCGAATGGTTCCGAATGGTTCGATTTGGTGCAGGTCAAGGGGAGCGGCGCTGCTGACCAACGAATGCCCACCTGACTTTCACTTATCGCCAGCCGACTTCAGAGTTGTTCTTTTAGAGATCATCTTTGGTTGTGGCTGCGAAATCAGAAAACACGGGCTTGGTATGGCTTTTCCCAGTGATCTGGAATCCATCCCATTGTTTGGATAAAAACTACTTTTTATGTGTTTACATAACTCGATCGAATTCACTATGATACTTCAGATCATTCACAATTTCTTCAATGGTGTCTCTGTTTTTTTCTCCTGTATCGCTTCTCGTGCTTTGATATCGTAATGTACGCATAGTGTGTAACACACAGTATGAGGATAGAAGTGCGTTGGTTTATCCACGCTCTCGACTTTGGGCGGCTTTTGATCGGATGCGAAGCCACCTTGAAGGACGACGATGAGAGCACCTCGAGTCAACAAAGTGCTCATGGAGGAGGCCGAGTGATTGCAAGAGCAACGCGTTCCAAGAATCTTGCTAAACACACATCGCTAAGAGAACGCGATGAAGCACTCCGCCGTAGTTCAGTGTTTGAGGGCAATTTCACGACGACGACAACGACGACAGTCTCGGGCGTCCCATCCCTCACATACACAATATTGAGACAGTGAACACAGCACGGGGTGTGGCACATTACTCAGAAAAAACCTCAAAATCGAGAAATGCCACTTGAAAGGAAGAAAAGGCTACAAAGAAGGGCATACTGGGAAGGTAGCTTCATCTGTACTTTAGGCTATTAAAGGCACTATAGGGGGCCATATAAGTTAAATCGTTCACCAAAAACGTTTTCTTACAGCCCTAGGCGGCTCAGGCGCGAGCTATTAAGGGATATGGATGCCGAGTGAACAAGCAGTCGGGCATGGAAGTAGGAACAGATACATTGAAGTGGTAGCAGTGCATAGTATTTGATTCAGACACTTGGTGATAGATTCGTGTATTCTATGTTACCATTTACTCTCTGAGGTTATTCTGTTCGCAGATGTAACCTTTGGTCCTCGCATTTGTCGCTTTTTCTTGATTTATGACATCATTGACTGATGAGGAACAGACGTTCACGGTTCAAGGAAGCAGAAAAACTCCTCATCTATACCTACAGTTAATCGGTTCCACCTGTTTTAAGGAGCTTTTCATTGGATTTACAAGGGTATCAGCCCATTGTAGGAGTATCATATCCTCAAGTACACCCCTAATTCATATGGTAGACCCATCTTTGAGAAGGATACCATCTTTGATAAACAGTAATTGCATTTCATCGAATACCATATCATTTATTACCATTATTTATCAATTTTGGTTGCCACTGTGTAAACGCGCCATGTTGGAATGAACTACCGTCGGGTAAACTGAATTGCAAAGTGGCTGTTTGATGTATTCCCGATCATTGTGGGATAGTTTTAGTTACCCTGGGAAGCAGAGATTGTTCCGAAGACATTTTCTACGTTGATGAGTGTATGCGTGCTTAGTAGACGCTCATATAACCTTTCAAATATTTGGACCTTTGTCTTCACTGGGTGGGTGCCCGTGCCCGTGCCCTTTTGCTGTGCCGCTCGCTTTTCGATATCGCATTCCTGGTCATTATCATATGGAAGGATCGGTCTCCAAGATATAATACATTCCTATGGATTCATCTCTACGTAGGAGGTGATGTATATGCATGGCGAAATGAAGATGAATAATTTGCTGAGTCAAACAATCGCTGTACATTTCGACTTGTCATTGGCATTCGGCACTTGCAGTTCCTAGAAAACGTTTGATTCATTCCGTTAAATGACAGATATATCGAACAAAAAACTTCCATGCTAGATCTTTAATTGCTATTTCCCTTGGATTGAATTAGATTTTTCAAAATCTTCTATATTGGGTATCTAAGGGTACATCTGTTTGTCTTACGACCGGTTTTCTCAAAATCTTTCAGAAGCTTTTCCGTAAACTTTGTCTAGTGACCAGTGGTTTCCAGTGGAAAACTTGAAGAACCAATAATCCCAAAAAATGGCACAACTACACTTTTCAACTAGAACTTTCAACCTATACAAGTTTTGTAAGCTAGCAAACACAGTACAGTTTTACTTTTTACCGTTTTAAAGCCTTACAATTAGTAAAAATGCCAGAAATGGAAGTAACTGTTTGTTTATAGCCCCGGATCTGTTTGCCGCTATGATTGACCAGAAATTAGCATCTGTGTCCTCGTCTTCACTCCTTCAGCTCATTCAATGGGGTCATCTCCATAATGAGGTAAATACCCTGCGCAGACTATTCTCACACGATCTTCCCAGGAGACTCGGCGTCAAAATCCCGAGACATTGATACGTGTGTGTGTGTGTGAGGGGGTATGTGTGCTAGCTATGGTGAATGTAGACAAACCGTGAGTCAGTTTTCGATTGCCTTTTATCGTCGATCGGCTAGGGTGGGCAGCAGGGCGGGGGAGGGGGAAAAACAACGGAAGCTTAAGTGCGCAAAAAAACACCATACGCCTCAACGCGTTTCACCCCCACCACCACCACCATCTGGGAGCATTTAGTGTGTTCGACGTGGTAAATATTTTTGTAATTAACTATTCCGTAATCTTGAACCGCGCGTACAAAATTGTGCCTGAGTTGTTTTGTGGCTGGAAAAACCAGTCTTCAACGATAATTATTAGGCACATTCGGGTCGAAGTCGGTGAGGGTGCATCTCGAAATCGATTTTGGAACGTCTAGAATGGACAAAAAACCCTCGAAGACCAGATCGGACCACCTGTCTCGGGCTGTGATCCTAACGAGTATGGCCAGACATGGAGCTCCGAGGGTTTGTATTTCATGTGTAAACATATGGTCGAGTATTATGAAAGTTCACATATGTGTGTTGGTCTTTGCGCTCTAGCCATGTGTAATATCGCGATCGCGCTTTTTTTTATTACAACTTATACTCGGATCCCCACCGTAGCCCGTCTGGCTGCAGATAGTAGCCGTAGAGCTTGTATAAAGCTCTATTTTCAAAAAAAAAAAAATGCCAAGGAATTAGGTATAGATAGGCCGGCAAAGGTCGGAGGGAAATCCGCCAGAGATCTCGTGGCGTCAGTGCATATCTGTGCCGCATCACTATATCGACATACGATCACTGTCACCTCGTTAATGTAATCGGAGGGGAAGGGGCACATTGGGCAGAGTTGGGGATGAAGAGGAGGTCATCGGAACGTCAAAAGAACCCGAATATCTAGAGGCATTTCCGTTCCGTGTAGGCACTTGAGATTATGGGAGAAATCTCTTGAAATGTGACTCATCGAAAACACCTTTGTCTTTTAATTCAGTCATTCTTTATAAGGAGAAAAAAGTCTTCATTTAGGTTAGAGCTTTGTAAAGCAAAAAACAATCCAAGCCAGCTTTGTCGTCGTCGTCCTCTCGAAAGGTTCTGGTGCGAACAAAGTCGTACGAAAGTTTTCTTCTCGATGGGTCAGGGTTCAAGGAAGAGCAGGATTCATATTTGATACTTGATGTTCGAACAAATATTCATGAATAAAGGGGACGTTCGGTACTATCAACCAGCAATATTACAGTTTAAAAGTACAGGTAACTACACGATATGTTGTTATAAGGTCCGTACTTCTTCTCAAATCCTCTTGGGTCTCGATGCTTGAGGTATGAGATCTAGTGAGTTTACTAGATTCCCGAGGTCACTTGTCTTCGTAAGTTATCCTTGGTGGTTCCAAAATTTTTCACAAATTTATACCGAACCCATTGGCCATCATAAAGTCGACCTGATTGGAGTAACTCTGGGTCAAGAAAAATCTGAAATTCGTTTGAAGGCCGCTAAGAAACCCAAGTTGCGGTCGGCGGTGTTATGATGGTGATCACGCTTGAAGATAAAAGCGTATGAGAAAATAAAAGAGTGTTTAATATGAGTAATGCCCTCAAACTTTGAAAAATGTTAGCGAAAACTCTTGCATTTGGAGCTCTTTTACTCATATGGAGAAAAAGGAAACGAAAATGGGGAAGCTTGCTCTGGAAACGTAGGAAATATGAGTAAAGTGATCCTACGCTGGTCTTTCCACAGCTACGGTGGTCCTCACTACGCAATAGAGAAGTGTAAGTGTCGTTGTAACAATTAAAGTACGTTTAATGTTATCTGAAGGTCAGATCTCGTTGAATACCCATTTTTGTATCACAGGCTGTTCTGGGCAATGAAGTTTACAACTAAGATAGGCTGGTGGCCGGTCATTTGAGATCGTCGAAAAAAATCACCGTAGCAAGTGTAGTCGTAATAGGATGAGGTGTCAGGGTATCCAATTTCGTCTAGCAATGAGTCAGCCAAGCCTGCCATTCCCTGTTAATCTGTAGTCAATCCTTATACAAGTGTTAAAACGTTGTCCTTCACAGTGGATAACTTTTCCACTTACTCCCCAGAACAAGGGTCATTCACAAGTATTCAGAGCCACCTCGATTCTGAGCGGAAGTACAGGGAGCATCCTAAAAAGAGAACAGAAAAACAACGGAAGTCTCCAAATTTCTGTGAAGAAACTCTTTTCCAATGTATTCGTTCTTGCCCGAACAATCATATAATTTTAAATAATCGCTGAATTATTGGTGGGGCCTTCCAAGAAGCCTACCTCCCTTGGCAAGCATTTTGCTCTTAATAGAATTCTGAGTTAACAAATTCAAATCTATCCAAATTGTTGATTAACTGGTCGCAATTCTGGATATCCCTTCCCTGTTCCTCTTTCATATTTTTTCTCCAAATGCTCCTACTTTTTATCGCTAATTTTTGCTGTTCAGAGATATAGTTCCGGCTTATATGGATGTGGTTTTCTACATTTTACTGATATTTTGTTTTATACTTGAGTTTCTTTTCTCGCTAGCCTTGTCTAAGGTTCGAGCTTCACTAAAGAAAGAAATGGTTATGGTTAAGAGAAAAGGGTTGATCCTATTCGAACTATGTCTTATTTTCTAATGGGGTAAGATCCAGTCAGTTTTCTTTTTGAAATGTGGTAAATGTGGGAACGTGTAATAGCTAAGAGATTAGCATTTACTAGTCATAGATAACCAGTCGACAAACATGCAAAAAATTCCTCACTTTCTCTACTCTGTTTTTCTGCAGCTGGGTGCTCGCTGACTGGAGAATATGAAAGAGAAGAGCATTCAACCGCTGAAAAATTCTCGATCTATTTTTCTTAGAAACAAGCACTCTTTGCAACTAGATCGGCTAGCTTTTTGCTGCAATTGAGGGTGAAAATGTAGTTGGGGGGGGNGGGGGGGGCCACCCATCCGAAGGTCAGTATATCAAGAAATGAACTCAGTCTAACGTGTTAGCCCTTGTTATATCAGCACTGTATCGGATGCGCAGAGGATGATGGGAATCGACCAGCTTAGCTCTTTTATGCGGGTTCCGCTAAGGACATTTAGTTTACCAAATAAGTCTAGGTAGGGTAGGAGCACCTGGGTGGCTAGGATGATTACCTCCTGCAAAAAAAAAAGAAAAAAAGAAAGAGAACTTGCCCACCGCGGTGCTCCTTCCCTACGAGAGCCCTTATTTAAAAACAAGCATGTCCGTGATATAACACGACATAACGCGTTTCATTGAGTTCATTTC
Organism: Haemonchus placei; assembly: GCA_900617895.1. Lineage (NCBI taxonomy): Eukaryota > Metazoa > Nematoda > Chromadorea > Rhabditida > Trichostrongylidae > Haemonchus > Haemonchus placei. The sequence goes on along the minus strand of UZAF01016110.1, from coordinate 34,486 downwards.
TTGATATGCCGACATTGTGATAGGTGGCCCCCCCCAACTACATTTTCACCCAATTGAGTATTCATAAGCATTTAATTTTTCATTTTTTTACTCTCAGAAAGCTGGTATCACAACGAGAGCTGCGGCAACATACAACTTACATAGTTGCTGTTGTTATTTCATGGGCACTCTCTCCTCTGTGCTGACTCACTGGCCGTCCACTGATGTATTGTTAATGGACATGCACTAAACATGAACATAAAATAAACGGTTCAAAATAAAATACAAAAGGAATAAACTCTTGCTGAGGATTGGCTGGCATTTATTCTCTTCCGAAAATTTCACATACAACTTTTTATGCTCAACCGAACCCCATGATGGACTGAAGCACCGCCATGATCCACCAGCTTCCTCAAATAGACGTTCCGGAGGTTAACTGCTGAAGGAGTTTGCTGGAATCTTTTACAAAACATATGCCTATCACGGGCAGGTACCCATTCTTCATGGTGTTTGAACGTACCAACAGTAGGTACAAAGGGTGTACAGGTGGTCTGGGATCCCCTTAGACTTTTTCATCATCTTACCGCCTATGTAACCTCATCACTTGGATGCCAGCTTGAGTCTTTCACTTCGTGGTTCTGCCTTGGTACTCGCAGTTACACCAATGATATCATGCAACGAATTTTTCCACCGTGATAAACAAGTTGCTCTTCAATTCCATAGAAGTTAGGCTCAACCCATGACAGTAACAAAAGTCTAAGATATCCTATAACAATGGTAGTAATAAAAGAATAGCACCACGGTAAAATCCTACCATCAGTCAAACGGTTCAAAACGAGCTTCAAACAAGAGAGAAGACGGAGAATTTCTAAAATTGGCATCGAAAATTGACAAACAATCTTCATCAGGTAACTATTTCTTTCCGACCCTGTCGTAAGACAACTCTAATAACTAATGATCACCACTGTTGCGAATTTAGTTTTAATATTTAGCATTATATCTATAAACAGTGTGTTCAGTCATACCTGTAGATATTATTCTTAACATTCTAATGAGTACAGTGTTGTTATATCATTTCATCACATTATTCGTTACATTGACATCTATTACATCCAGTTCTCAACAAATTAAAAACTGAGATGAGCTTGTATTCAGTCGGCACTTTGATATCACATTCAGTGAGCAAATCCTTATTAAAAGAGTTAATCGTGAGGTATTTATTTACCTAAGCGTACGTTATAATTGTTCGCCCATGTTTCCAGTTCGCGGTTAGGTCGTGTCAATGGAGCTGAAGGAGACAAGATTACGATGCTCTCCTCCTTGCTTAGCAGCAACTTGTTTGACAGCGTCCTCGCCACACGAAGCAATTTCCTAAGCGCAGGCAGCTTTGGATAACACCACTCTGAACAAACTGAGAGAGGTGCAGGGAAAGGAGTGGAGGTGAAGGGCACTGTCTCAGGACTTCTTCTGTAATTTCCTCCAGCTATACCTTCTAGAGGGTGGTTCCCATTTTGGAAGGAGAACTGGAAGAGCAAACAGTTTTATCCATCGAACATACTGAACGTCTTTTTCAGGCTCGAAGCAGCTTTTCTGGGAAAAAGTTATTTTCTCATTTTTACTTCACTGTTTTCAATTAACTGTAAGAGCGTGAACCTACGATGAAGATTCGTGGGATTCTCGATAGGAATTTCTTAGAAATCCTAGTTCTCGAGCTTTGAAGACTACCGTCGTTGTCAAGTGGTTTTTCTCAAGGTTTTGTGGGGCAGATAGCGTCTTCGTAAGTTTGCTCAGAGATGCAAATGTGACAGACCGTGACGTGATTGCGTGCCCGGTGTTACATGTGCTCTCAGAAAACTGCAGAAAAAAACTCGGAAAGAATTGATCTGTACTTTTGCCCTTCGTTCCGAGCCTCGATAATGAATAGTGCATGCTTTCCTTGAACCATGTTGAACTCTTTTAATCTGAGCCAATGTTCTTTAAGGAATAATTAGAGGATCGAATGGAGCCAAATGGAGCCTAATAGGGTCAAAAAAAGGTGCCAAATAGTTTTAAAAGCACGGTAGGTAAGAATGGTGGCTACCTAGTCAGGCCAGTTTCAAAAAGAAACCGAGGTTCTGGACTCATGACTACTCATTCTGCTGGCTAACAAACCAAAAAATGGACAAAGAGCCAAAGTGGAAAATGAAAACCCTGAAGTGAAAGTGAAAGATGTGTAGATCTGAGCAGATGTGAGAATTTACTGTTGAAAACTGGTACTATCTCGGGTGTTAACGATCATCCCCTACAAAATATCATTCACTGTATATCACTCAAACCACTAGTTGAATAAACGAAACTTTTCGACTGGCAGAAGTATATAAGCAATTCTAACTACTCTTTATTGGAGCCATATTACAGGTTAACATTTTGGTTTCCAGGCGATGCTTCCTAAGCGCAAAGATTGTCTTTTACTATAGCTGCCTCAGACCTTTAGTTAATGCCATCGTATATGTCACATCTTTACCTTTATATGTAGACCATCTTTCTTCATCTACCTCAGATACACAACCCTATCTCGTTATGAGCAGTTTATCTGGAAAAAAACTGAAGAAGCTTTTGTTCAGATTGTTTTTAGGCTAATTCCTCTCTTTTTCACTCCAATGTCACGCTACCGCCTCCCCATTGTGTTCAAAAATAGAATTCACAAGGTTGGGAATGGAGGTCGTGGAAAAGCACTTTTCGCAAAAAATCTGGCTAGCCCTAGCTAAGGTATCACCAGTCTCTCTAGCTCATCAGTACTGATACGTGGTTACATTGCTGGGAAAATACAAAGTCAAATAGACAGGGCGTAATCCCTTGCCGAACTGGTCGGAACACTCATTAGGCCCTATTTATTGATCAGCTGTTTTTTGGTACGCTTACTATTGGCTCCAAGATTCAGTGGAGGTATGTAAGACTTCGTCGACCTGGACAGACACCGATCTGGGATTCGAACCCGGGACCGTGAGTTAGCGGTAGTTTGCCATTTGCCACTACACCACTTCTCGCTTGTAAGAATATTTCGCGTTGAATCATTTTTAACTTTATCTATATTGACTTGTTATTCAAGCTGAAGAAGAGACATTACTCATAATGCGAAAATTCATTATATATGTCGTATGAAAATATTCCTTACGACGCACACTCAGTTTTAGAGTATGGGATGATTCTTTCAACTGTTTGTGAGGTTAATTTATCTATAGAGGAGGGGGAGGGGAGGGGGGGGGGGGGGGGAACCGGGGAGGGATAGGGAAGGGAAGTCTTCCGCTGTGGAGTTAATAACGATCGATAAAGCTTTGGACTCAATTTTTTCCAAGGTTACCACTTGTTTATCAGAGGTTCCGGTCAGGAAGTGGTCCCAGTTAGTTTCTGTGACGTTTCCCTAGTTACTTCTGTAATCTCTCAAACACATGACTTTTTCGTATTACCACCATCAGCTCTTGGAACTCAAAATTAGCAGCATACTGTTGTGACTCTCGATCTGGTATATCTCCAGCGCTTCTCATATATCTGAAGGTATTATATGCTACGTTCCGCAGATATACCAAATGAGGTGGTTCTGTAGAGAGACTTTAGAAACGGAAAGGTTATGAAAATACTTTCTCCTGAGTACACTGTAGCGGAAGCATGAAAACATTGCTGTCGGATGCTACTGCGACTGTTAATGTTTCGAGACTATCTTTTTTTCATCGATTCCGGATTTACGACAGGAAAATTTCTGTGGGTACTTGATAGTATTCAAAACTAGTTACTCAATTGTCACATTGTAGTGAAACAGGTCAGAATGTGGTGAGAGCTTTTGCAAGTTCTGATAAACCTTACAAGTATTGATTGAACTATTGAAACATATTTTGATCAGTTGTGATATAAGGAAGGCAGTTAATAAGGAGAGTGTGGTGTTGGAAAGAAAGCAATCTCATGAGTCTTCAGGCATCAAATTCGGCTGAAGCGCTGGGACAGAAGATCCCAACTTAAACCATGTTGATCACGAAGGTCGAAAATGCTGAAGACAACAGTACTGGGATTCGATCCTCCGTAAAATTTTTATCGTAAAAATTTTGAGGTAGTGCTCCGTTGAAGATGCATTTAAATATTAGTGAAAGCAACACAATCCAGAGATAAAGCTATTAGCTAGCAACGTGCAGAAGAAGAATATGGATTGATTCTGTTCATCTGTTTGAATGTTTATGTCGTTGATTATTTTTTTCAACTAACTACTGTTTACAAATTCACGGGTCACCATAAAAAGGTAAAATGCTTGTGAAAATGGCGCAGCCAAAAGAAAATTTCAAAAATAAGTCGACGAGGAACACACAGGAAGTTTTATGTGCGATCACAACAGGGATACCTTTCGGGATAGCCAACAATGGCTTTTGTTACGTATACCAGTTACTATTGAAAAAACAGTTCTCATCTTCACGTCAAAACACAACACACATACATAAATGAAGTCTTAAGTATAAACCAGCATTATTAATTTTGTGTTTATTTATTTTTTATACTATACGAGTATGCTTTATCCACGAAATTTGAATTTTTCGGTTTCCTTTATACCAATGGGCAGGAAAGGCCTTTTTTACAAAGCCATGTAATTTACTTCAGGGATAAAAGACTGAATTGCTTTCGTGCTGATTGTTGACATAGGGTTTTTTGCTGTAGAGCGACAACGGATTAAAATAGTGGGAGTTCGGGAGATGCTGCCAGAGTATGAAAAGGAGAAGAGCTGCTCAAGGGACTAAACGGAGAAAATAGCCCCGATTTGTGACAAGCTTTGATTTGGCTCGAAACCAGTTTATCAGTCACTCACACAGGTAGCATGCTGGAAAGGTAACCAGACAGCGAGTATCTTGCACTCATTTATTTATTTATTTATTTATTTATTTATTCAAAATACAAAGACGCGCTCTAGTAGTATATTCACTCATTTCAATATGAAAGAAGAAATAGGTGTTACAACAGTAAGGACTGAGATCACCAATGGAGCGGCGGAACCTTCTAGAAAGGGGTCAGGTTGGTCTCACACGGTGAGTCACTGAACAATCTCCGCCAGAACGCTAGCCTACACCGCCTGCCCTGTTTGCCTACATAATTCCGGCTTTTATTGTACTTATTACTTCCTGATCCTAGTATGTCTACTATAATAGTGAATAGGTCCAGAAATCATGTGATCTCATTTGTACAGTCTCAAGCATGAAAAAGAAGCTGGTACAGTTTAAAAGTAAGCAGCATCTCTATTGTCCCGCAGTCGGCCTCCTCAATCACCGTGAAACAGCTTCTCGCTCTCATTATGGAACTGAACGATCCACCGCTTTTAGGTCCACCTGATAAGCAAAATTTGAATGTTTTCCGCTTTTTTCAACTTCCTTTGATCAAATTTTCTAGCATCATGAAAAATGGAAGTGAAATGCGGGATGCATCACAAAAACGGGATCGATTAATGCTAAAACTTTTATGCCAACTTTTCACAAAAAAGCAGCTGAATCTCTTATTAGTTTGATGCCTACATGTTCTTTTTGTACATCATTTATGTGATCCTTTGAAACCGGTCGGTGCTTGGAGCGTGTCAAAAACAGTCAGGTCATGGAGTAGTCCACGACGGGAACTCCCTCAGCCGTTGTATGAGCAGCAATCCTGCGAGCACACCACCTGAAACTATCAGGGTTGAAGAATAATTTCAAATTTCGAACTAAAAAAATGAAATTGGTTAAGATTTTTCCATACAGAATGGTAATTCATGCTGAATTTTCCCATACCAGCTAAATTTTGGTAAAAACTTACTTCTTGAAGTGATAGTCCAGTGGGTAGTGGTGTAGTGGCGATTGGAACACGACCACCCACTCAAGGTCAGGGGTTTGGATGTCCCTGACTATCCTTAATCGTTCTTTTCAGTGAAAAGCACATCTTCCTGTCAGAAATAGTCATGAATTCCCATGAATTGTTAATAATCAATCGGTGTAACATATGATAATTCACATAAAAAAACGCCAAACCGTGATCGAAATGTCTTCGAAGTGAAAACATTTCCGATGCAGTGTTAGCAATGCTTTTCAGCAATGTCGATCATTGATTTTGAATCAAATTCCTGGAATTGTAAATTCAGAGATAGTGGTAAGGAGTAGGTAACAGTATATTTGCTACCCTCACCTCACATCCGGGATCCAGTTGACCTGGGCCTAACAAGTCAGAAAGTTATGTTCAATCAGCGAATTTACAGTTTTTACTGATCATGGGAGTCAGCTAAAAATTTTGTTTACCAATTATTGGTACTTGATTTTTTGGTATCAGCCAGTTTCGATTTTTACAGATTACGTTCATCTTCCCCTTAAAGAGCTGTCAGTCGAAATTTTAACTTTTTCGCTGATGATCACCTTTCGCTTAGTTTCCACCATCTTTTAGGATGGTAATAAAAGGTAACCAACCTCGCAAATAACGTAATTATGGTAAAATCTCTTCCCTACATCATAAACCTACAAAAGTGAGTGAGGCATGAAGAATCCTCAAGCTTTTCTTCAAGTCTTTCATAATTAAAATTCTTTATGAGGACATGTTCCAGCAGCTTCGCCTTCGCCAGAGCCTGAAAAGGTCTAGTTGAAGAATCCTGGAGTTCCGTTAAGGAGTTTGAGCGAGAGAGCCACATAGTATGTAAATGCCTGGACCATTTCATGCTCTGACAAAAGCAGAAGCGCTGAAACGTTGGCCTTATTGGCCTCCAAAGGCCTGAAGGAGGAGCATCCTGACATAGAGAATCATGCCAAGAATGCAAGGGGCTCGAACATGTTCTTCTTAAGCTTTCTCTAGAGGTCTGCCCAGAACACACAGCAATACGATTCCGACTGTCTAGCAGCTCCGTTTCAGAAACTAATGATATTTTGATCGAAGATTTTGAATTCTCCAGGAGCCATGTCTTTGACAATCTGTAAGAGGGTTAAGGTTTTTGCTTGTAATGAGGCCCATTGTGAAAGGGGCCTACAAATGCACCCGTCAACTGCCATTTAGAAACATAGTGACATATTGCCTAAACAATACCCCACCCCATACAACGGCTCACGGGGCAATCTGGTAAGTAGGTGCTCTTATCTAAGCAGAGGGATCTCAGGCAAATTAGTCGATCCCACGGGAATGAAGGAATTGTATAAACAGAAGAGTACTGAGTTAGCTGGGAATTCCACAGGCCATCGACCACATACATACAAATAAGGTACGGCACTCATATTACTGTTCCATCATGCTTTCCATCGAAATAGGGATGTTAAAGACATAACTGCCATAGAACTGGCATTTCAGGTTTGAATGTGCGGACGATGCCAAAGAAAGCTTATGCTTCTCAATAACTTGTGATCAAAATATGGCACAACCTGGAAACGTGAAAGGCTAGAAGGGCTCTGTTGGCAATCGAGTTTGTGAAGGCTCAGATCACAACACCGAAGCCAATACACTTAGTTATCTGTCGTTCTTTCCCTTTCCATTGCCCTTTAAGATTATCTCGAGAAAGACTTTCGAAGGGACCTTATCTGTACTCTCTACTTGTTGGCGAACACGGAACTGCCGACGGAACTGCTGTCGAACGTGACTCCAGTGAGCCGCCTACGACGACTGTGTTCACTGAGATCGATCTCACTTCGGAAAATCAATATATTCATAACCAGTAAAGGTGAGCACTTCAAAACCACCATGATCGGGTTGGGCGTAAAGGCTCGCCCGGCGTCCTATGACTCGGTTATGATTCACTTGTGCAGACCACGATGGACCAAGTCATGAACTCGATCATTCTGAACGAACGAAGAATTTGCCGAGCAAAATGATCCTCGGAGCAAACACTCTGACCCGAGGGAATGCGTACTCACCTCAGTTTTTGCTCGATGTAATGTTCAATTCCATAATATTCATCAATTAATGAAATGAAATGAATAATGATTTTCTAATCAGATGAAAAAACTGTTTTTTCATGGTTCCGAATAAATAAGAAGCTGACTTCGATCAAAAACAGTTAAATTATGAGGAAAAAAGCTCCTTTTTAGTGTAGGAATTGGAGGGATTTTCGCATTCACGCAAGCATTCCGCACAAGTAAGAATTCACAATTGAAAAATAAACCTAAAATTGCGTCGTAGTTGTTCCACAGATGTACTGATCCTTAGACAACGATTTATGGGGAATGGTTCAAGAATCGCCATCAGTCTTATGACATAGACGCTTTTCTTTCCGAAGCATATGCTAAACTCATGGAAAGAACGACTGTAGGGAAGACAAATTACCCTGATGGTTGGAACCTTTTTCTCTGAAAAAAATTGTGCGCCAATATAAAAAATTAGGGGACTCAGAAGAATAGGGCCCTCTTTGTCCTGGATCGTTTTCACTGCTGTAAAAGTGTATGCCCACCGATCATTTGGACGAGTTTGCCCCTACTGCTGTTCAGGTTGCGTGTAAAAGAAGACCGATGTAACGTTGCCCCCAATTCAACCGAACAGAGCTAATTATGTTTCCTCTGACTTTGCTCCACATTGCTCAGGTGCAAGACTCCCACAAGGCTCAGATGTTTCCAATCGCAGTGCTTTGAAAGTATGTTTGACACGCTCTTCAAAGGAAGACCTTGCTAAGGGGTAGGGAGGATACCGGAGCCATGAATAAAATTTGAGCGTTAATTGTTCCCCTCCTAGCGGACTTCCCCCAGTCATATTGTCCTTGATTCACCTCTCTTTCTAAAGTAAAATCTGCACGAAACTTGCGGCTACATGATTCAGTACCCGTATCTAACGGCCGGTTCACCACGTTCTACCTGGTAAACTATAGCTGTAAATCCAATGAAGCAACGTATGATTAGTGTAATGAATAAAGAGCAAGGTGTCGTAAAGCTCTAAGCAATGAACTTCACTGTCACAATTCACATTTTGTCTCTAAATTTAGGTCGATATATTGAGCTATCGTGTTTGTTGCTCTGAGTTTTTGATGCGAAAAACGGAATGTGATGTGAAGGACATTTGATTCGAAAAAGATGGATCAACATGTTCTATGGCCCGTGAAACAAATCATTGACTTGAGAAAACTTCCAGTTGTGTACTTCCTGGATTCGCTTATCAGAGAAGTTCAAAGTTGGCGTTAATTCAAGCGAATGGGTAATTGGCTTGCTGCCACGTGCTTCACAGTTCAACAATAAACGTTATTTCAACCAACCGTGCTGCTGGCCAATGTTGACCATCATCTGATTGATTAAAAAGGAAGAGATGGCTGCATATGTTATGCGTATACGTGTGGGTAGCGTCTTTACCTAGAAGCTTCCAAAAAATCCCAGAAGAAATCTGGACCAATGCAGAATTTTTGACGGATTCTCAGCACATCTTATATATAATATCTCGTCTCACAAGGTTGGCGATTTGTAGGCAAAACTCCAGTCTCAAACGGGACTCAAACCCGTACTTGCCCTTTCCCGGGACCTTTCTCTTATCCCTTACACTACCGAGACCCCGCCTGCCCTCGCCTTCTTAACTGATCTTTTATGATTCATTTTATGATTTATGAGTGTATCTTCTTACTATTATACTTATATGCCATACGTAAAACGTGTTGAGCCGGTCGGCCAATATCAGCACAGCATAGATAAGCTGTAAGCTTTACATGATATAACCTGTTTTGACTTGATGTTCTGTTAACTGCTGTTTTAACGCCGCAGTGCGCGAAGCGAAAGTCTCACAAGGTAAGGTTATATTTCTTGTATAATTATGTGTACCTCGCAATTCAGTGGAAATGTAGAAGACCACGTTCTCTCTTGAATTCAAATATTATGTGATTTTTAAGAAAGACATCAAAACGAGTCACCAATCAAAAACGAACCAGGGGTCCTTTCTGACCACACTTTTCGAAATTGCACTACTTTTCCTTGAATGAAATCAAGGAGATCTTCACCAGAGATTTTGTTACTACATTAAGTAAAAGCCTCACTCCCCAGAAAGCTAAGGGCCAAAGAGGAAGTGCCAGAGAATATCCGAGAGTTTCGCCTCATTTGCAAGTATAACCTTGAGACCGCATATATCGCTGAACGCCCTTAAAATTCAAAATCAATTACTCAAAAATCTTACTGATTCCTCTTCAAATGTGCATACATCAAAGTCTTTTCGTAAAAGGGCCCAACATTGGAAAACAATAAAATCAGAAGTAAATTTCATAGTAGTAAAAGTAAGCTTCAGATCAAGATTCACCCTTCTAACACAATGCAAAAGTCAAAACCAAGTTTGTCTCAAAATAAAAAATAAGAAAAAAAAAACTAAACGTCCAAGCAGTGTTATCGAAGTGTTCAGCAGCTTTGGAGGACAATTGAACTGTGAAGGACTAAAGGCGAATCAGACAAGGACATTGCGTTTCAAACAGACCTACCATCATTCCCCTCTTCAATTCATTACTTAGAACCATGTACACGATCGAAAACGAAAAATTTCAACATGGAGGCTAATTAAAAGGGTCTAGCATCAGCTGGAAGTCAGAATGCGAACTGATCTCCACCTCTTCTACACCCAAATCTTGAAGATCCTCTGGTATACATGCCACTGTGAGAGTTTGTGAATGAAAATCGGCTCGTAAGCCTAACTATCTTCTTAATGGCTATAATTGCGGTGTATATGTTAAGGTGGCTTTTCGCAAGAGCGTTGAAAAACCAAGAGCTTGTGCTCACTTTGCAAAAAAGAGTAAAGAAGTGGAGCACAAAAATCAAGTCGCCTGAATTCCGAAAGCAGGGCAAACTCAGGCAAACTGCTACTTCAAGAGTGGAGTACTGCACGAGATATTTCCATTTCTTCCAAATGGTCGTGCTACGGTTCTGTAAGAGTTTGCGTGGTTGACCTGTTATGAGAAGATATTCTTGGCGCTCTTTTTTTGAAAGGTTGGAATCCTTCACGCAAGGTTCTAGAGGCGGGCCAGGCGCACCTCTGGAACCCTGCATGTTGATAAATTTATAAGTGAAATTACCTGTTTGGTGACAACCCTTTAACCTTCGAAGACCTCTAAAGAACGAGAGCGACCACTGCCCGATTAAATAACTAGGATGAGATGGTGTCCTGAAAGGTTGCCCACCACCGCACATGATTCGGGAATTGGTTCCTATATGTAGGATGTAGGATATAGGATATACCTATATCCCATCCTATATGATATCTGTTCGCGACAAGGACTTCAGTGAAATGGTACATGACTCTTCTGGGAGGATGTGACTTGTACATCGGCTGGCCAATCAACTGATTGTAAAGGCTAAATACACATTCAATATTTCTCTGCGGTTTTGAACGGAAATCTAATAAGGGGGTGCATTTTAAAAACATTCCTTACGAAAGTCTTTACTTCATCCTAATATCCTTTATGACAGCCAAAGTAGCATCATCTAATTTGCAGAAGCCTCTCCTACTCTGCTTTTTCTGAGAGAAGTCTTAAAAGAGGAACCCTATTGGGTAGGCGGAGGTGTTGTAGTAGCAAGCGGCGCTCTATCACACGAGCATGGCCACAGGTTTGAATCAAGGATCGATGTCTGCATAGGCCAAACAAGCATTCCATCCCTCCAGGGTCGGATAGTTGATACCAGACTTGTTTGGGAGGATAAAAGTACCGACCTGTACGGCGGTTGGCCACAGCAAGTCATTGTATAGGCCACATACGCATGCATTACGGCTCTACGATTTTGAGGGGAAGTCGAATGCGGGGTGAATCCCTCAGATGGAATTGACTAATGCCCCATGGCTTTAGCTTTCGTACTTCATTGTATAGAGTCCTCGTCAACGGAATTTGTTTGTGCTATTGTACACAATACGAAGTCTACATCTATCCCTGTTCATAAGCGCATGACTTTGGCATCGTCCTGAAAATAGGAAAGATAGGATTAAGTTTTCAAAAAAATTTAGTGCGGGCTGCTAAAATCATTCTTACGCCTAAGGAATGGTACTTCCCAAGCCCTAACTTGGAAGGGACAACAGCGCTCAGAAATTTCCCGGATAATTTTAGCATGAACTACTTGCACAGTCGCTAACGCAGGCATTGATTGCTTCAACTGAATTTGTCACCTACAACGTTAAAATTGCTATCATAGGCCTGATCCAATATTGAATCGCACAGTCGAGTGAGATTCATTGCCTTTTCATCATACCTGAGGAAAAAGAAATCTCCTAGTCCCTCCTTTCACGGACAGGAATGTGACCATGCGTTCGAGATTTTCCATCTTCAGAAACCCTACCTCAATGAATGGAAACTCTACTTCTCTACCGTTAGATATACTGGTTCAAATCTTTGGGAATCATGCTATTAGAATCATTCTCAGGTAGTCGAGCTGCAGCAACAGCTTAAAATTAGAAGGACCTCGGAGATGAATAGATTTATCCAGTAGAGATACCAACGCCGCAGTACCGTGCCCCACCAGGTAATGACTAAGGTCGTTTTGCCACCCGTTGAATGCTTTCACATACCGTTCCATGATTCCAGCCATCTGAATCGCTTACTACTGTAACACTCGTAAGGTTCAATCTCATAATAATAATGCATCCAAGCATTGTAGGACCTCACAAGGTTGGCGACAAAACCTCAGTCTCGGGCGGGACTCGAACCCTTACTTGACCTTTCCGCGGACCGTGCTCTTATCCCTTACACTACCGGGACCCCGCTTGTCCTCGCCTCCTTAATGGCTTATATGCCATAGCTTATCAGCACTCACACGTATAACAATGTCAGCACTGAACCCTCAAGCAGTAAGCTTTACATGACAGAACTTATTTCGACTTGGTGTTTTGTAAACTGCTGTTATTACGCCAAAATATTATTGTTATTGTGTTGATATTTATTTTACTAACAAAACATCAAGTCATAACATTATAGGACCTAAACTCAATGTTGAGTAGACAAATGAAACATGCTCCATATTGTGGCTGGCCAGATAGCCTATGGCAGAAAGTTAGGAAGGCAGAACCTCTCGATTTTTTGCATTAGACTGCCCTATAGGACGATCTGTTCAAAATTTTGCATCTTATTTTTTAAGTAGCTTACCGAACTTGTGATTAGACTCTACAGCTAGCCACGAGGAGTTCAAAAAGTGTAATAGCCAGCTTATATCATCGAAAAATTTCTTAATTTACTTTTCTCTACGTTCTATTTACATCGATGTCTGATGAGAAAAAACTGTCTATCAAAACACAGTTGCGCCTATATTGACAGGCTGAAACACAAAAATTATGAAATGTTCTGTTCATTCCAAAATTTCATTTTTAAGACGTTCATTTTGCTCTATCAAACAAATAATGGTTATTATTCAACCAACAGGCCAAGTTATAGGAATCATTGAACACCGTAATCAATCGATCGATCAATCAACCACTCAAAAAATTAAAGGGGCGTGTCTATGCAGTCCAAAACTACTGTGGCCTTTTTCGCATAGTTAAACTGGACCTGAGTGGTATATCACCATCGCTATGATTTAGAATATCAAAGGTATGAACATCTGGGCTTACAGAATTGGGCCTAGCTTTCCCTGTCTTGCCCAGTTCACCTGAGGTAGGGTTAAGGAACGTCAGCTGCCCGTTAAAGAGGCTCTGTTTAAATACTTGTGAAGAACATTTTTTTAGGTGGATGGGCAAAATATTGGGAGAATTCCTTTGGGAACTTATTCCAATTCAGCAAATAGCTTCACGAAGGATATCAGCCATGATGACCAGTATTGAGATTATATTTTATTACCTCAAATTCTTCTTGTAAATAATCATTCTCTGTAATAATTATCACATTTTTTGAAATGTAACTTTTAAAACAAAGGAATCAATTGATCAATTGGACGAACAGGGATCGGGTACACCCAAATATATGATGGATGGGCATTTGATCGTAGCCATCGCTGTGCCATGAATTTAATGGGCGGAGACGAACAGCTACCAGCAGCTGTTGATGCACCCAATCACAACGGAGATTACTGTTACTGTGGTGTCTCCCAGACGGGAATTTGGCAATCACGCACGTCCATTGGAAAGAAGAAGCATGCCAATGGGCACAAATCCACTGACAACCTTGCTCTTCCCGCTGTACATGTGTTGCAAAACAAAGGGACCAGAAAATGCGGAAAGTAAACCCGCAATAACAACGATACGTTCACATACAACGGGTTGAGGTAGGAAATTACCACCTTTTATACGTTAGTAATAACAATTATCACGAAATAGCCGAAGAATATGAAGTGTCCAAGTGCGAAACTAGTGAAGGATGCTCGAATGGTGTGACCTATTTGGTCATCTTAAATAATTGGTCGGCCTATCACATGCAGGTATTGCGAATTAAAAGTAAAACGGAACTAGTTTCGCAAGTTATGACCGCGTTTTATGTTCTGACATGGCGTTACAGTGTTCATCAAAAAAGACGTCGATCAGAGAATGACGGAACGAAATCAAGCGGTGCAACGCGGTTCTTACGGAATGGTCCGAGATCAAGGTGAAAAGTTGCCGCTAGAATCGTCACGCTACTTCGTTACACCCTTGTAGTCACTACTTTACTCAAAGAGTTCTCGACCTGTGACGAGTCCTCTTAGCTTCCGAAGTAGCAATTAGCAATAGAAGATGTCAATCGATTCCTCTGATGTATTCTCTGGAATGGTAATGTCTACAGTTAGTGAATGATGTGATCAATCTAGTTCTTCCAGCAAAGGTACGTTAACCATTTCATTTTTGCATTTCCCCTTGAATAGCCTTCCTGCAGAGAAATGAGTCAGCGTTTTTAGCAGCCAAGTGTTACCCTACCCATAGTGAGTTCATCCAGCTCCAACGTTTCGATTTCATAGCGGTCATGTGTTACCCGGAAAGAGTTCATCCAGCTTCTAGTGTTCCGATTTTGTCGCTTATCTGGGCTTCTGTCTTGTGGCAGCAGGATGATAGCCAGTGGGTGGCTGTCAAAGTAAAGCTGGATGATTGGGGCAGCCGAAAATGTTCTCTGTTGAATTAATTTCACTTGAACTTTGATCCCATCTTGCAACCTTTTTCCTTGATCAGCCAGAGATATTCGCTCTTTAGAAGTTCCTCACAAATTTTTTCTTCCTGCTATACAGTCTTTTCTTAGAAATGTGGGAATTTAGCCCATCAAAAGTGGTTTTAAAAGATGATCTAATATGAATATCTGGCTCAAATCGAACGCTTGAGGTATTGGAAGTGTAAACAAGTAAGAGTTGACCTGGTTTTCACTTAGGTATATTAAGATTGAAACATATGTGAATTCCTTGAGAGAACCCAATCACGGGTTTTGGCAAAAGCGAGGCTATGGCTTAGACAGAGCCCTGAGCAGGTAGTAACGGGTGGCATGTGTAGAGTATCGTTGTAATTCAAAAATTTGAGCTGGAATAGTAAGCAAGCAAGCGTTTCCTGGCACTGGCCATGTGATAACACCCAGAGAACTGAGCGGTTCAAGCTGTTCCATGCACTGAACCAGACGGAGCCCAAACTCTACATTATAAACAATGGACAATCACTAAAGCAGGACTTTTCGATGGCTTCACTCTTAACCTGATCGTAATCGCACTAGAGAGTTCCACTTTAATGAAACGGCAATTTTTGACGATTTTTCTGCCGTTGAGCAGAACCGGACGAATCACACTCTTATGTTGTTATAGAATGCATGTTGAATTAAAAACGAAATCTAGAACGAATTTGCTGGAACTAGCTGTTTATTTCCGTAATGAGAAGAAAAGCTAGTCTTCAATGTTGCGTGTTCAAATCAAATTTCGATGTCGGCACACTACAGCGGAACGCTTTCCGTTACACTAACTATGACATTCGGTCACGTGCTTGATGTCTATTTCTTCCAAAATTATTAATGAGTTTCAATATTTATAGCAAAAATAAATTGTATATTGGTCTCATTATCACATTCTCATTGGGCGAAGTACATTATTGAGTAAATTTGAGAGAAGAATAATTGGTTCGGAAACGATAGTTCGAATCATCACTCATCTGAGGGGGAACCGTTCTGGATTTTCATTGAATTTGGCAACATGGCCGGAGCGTTAGCCTTGCGAAGTTATATCATACTGGTAAGGCTCTATATTTATAAGCCAATCTTTTTCAATCCTTTGTTCAAATGATCCTGGGTGAATTTCAAAGTAGTACATCATCATACGACTATTTCTGATTAAGGCTATGCCTACTGCATGCATTTCAAGATTGGGACGTCAGGGAGCCCTTCAGGATTCCTTTGAGAATTCAGCTAGACCTAACAAAAAACAAGTATTTCAACTTTGTATAGCACTCTGAACAAAACTTACCTATAAGCGGCCACTTGAGTATGCCTTGCAAATTTCCCATTGCAATCTCCCAACCCTTGTTCCCAATCCCATAAGCGCACAAATTTTGGCATTTCTGCATTTTTGCGTTTTGTCAAGAAAACTCGTTAATCCTAGCCCTTAATCTCATCTCCGAAGAAGGTTTTCATACAGATTTCTGATATTCATTAAAGTAAGCGCCTCATTACAGTGGCCATTCTTACTGTCGCTATCAACGAAAACGGATTGATATTGTTAGCGCTATGAAAGCTGACCGTCCTTCAGGGCTCTACTACAACTCAGGCTAGACTCTACCAGAAACTCTCTCTCATTCGAGTAACACACAATTTTGGTTTTCATAATTGTGGTCAACATTGCAACCTGTGGTGATTTACTTAGGTATCCATACAAAGTTCCAGTGGGAGGATGGAACCGTTCCTTGCTAAGAGGTCTCAGTTGATTTTGACTTGCGGACACAGGTAACTTTAATGTGCAAATTACTGTATCACGATGAAAAAGACAAGAAGGAGGGTTGATCCAAATCAGCAAAATGTGTTTTATTTTTGTGCGTTAGCTCGTATACTGATTTCTACTGGTGTATATCGTGCAGCACCCTTACGAGCCGTTACTCAGCTTTTCTCGCTTTTGAGGCGAACTTACAATATCTGTTTTCCTTAATAAACCTTTGTAAAAGTTAATAATCTTAAAAATCCATTCTTGGACCATTCCTATTGAATTTCTTGTTGAAGTGTTGGGTATTTTGGATGTATTATAAATAAATATTTGATATACTGCGCAGTTGCTAACGTGGATTACTTTTGAATGTACCGGGGCCTATCTGAGCAACCTTACTACATAAAATCGGTAATGCAGAAGGATTTATTTGAGAAAAGCTTGCTGGCTCAGGCTCTAAGATGCGGGACGGCTCAGCCACATCTGTGTAACTCTTTGGGTAAATCACGAATTGGACATCAAGACACACGCCTACAGTCTTCTCTTGACTTCAGATTACGACTAGAACGAGCAAAAACGACATCTGTAAAAACTACAGAATACACACCCCGTTGTTGGATGATTTCTGAACGGGTAATGATGTACTAAGGTTTATTTATTGATTCATTCATTGAGTACGTTGTGTTCAATAAAGAAATGAAATTGGAAAAATGTTCAGGACCGCTGACGCCTAATCATGTTGACCGGAGTTTCTCTTGGTGATGCAGTGAGAAAAAGCTTGTTGCCGGAAATATTTTCAAGAAGACTTTCCAATACAAGTTATTGGCTGATTTACTTCCGAGTAAAGGTTTACTCAGTGAAGATTACTACATGACAAAACGCCATCCTTTGGTGAGATGAAATCTCAACCCCTCATTAGCAAGTCATAACTTCAGAATATCGCTATATTACACCTTTCCTTCGCTTTATGGTTGCTATGGTAGAGTGGATGTAAGACCCAAAAAGGCCCAGAGGAAAGGATCTGAGGCCTACAAGTAGAGTGCTAGGTAGATTGGTTAATCCATGGAAAACCAAGACCGTAAGAGCGAACATCGAAACACAAAACTATATTTATTGATCGATAATGTATAGAGGGCAACCTAACTTTTCACAGTGACCGCCGTCTGAGTGCTGTCTTTCCCAGAACGCATTGACTGTGGTGATTACGTAGGAACTCATCGTATTAGCCTCCTAGAGCGATTTCTTTAGCTGGTACTGTTTCGATGATGTTCTGAGCAGGCTTCAGAATCCAAATCGCCCTTTGCAAAACTACTTGCTCGAATTTCATCACTACCATAGTCCTTGCCCAAAAAAAGGCGCAACGGGGTAAGTTCGACGGCTGAACCGATTCTGCACTGGCATCGTCTTGCAAGGATTCTCCGTTCCGTTCCTTTTCTCTTTTTCATTCAAAATGCCCTTTCGGTTCACAACATCCAATGAGCGATCGACTATCACTTTTACCCTTCTTGTTACGGTATGCTGTAGCTGCTGTGGTTGGTGACTGGTGATGTTAGATTCTTTTGAGATATTAAAGCGACTACAAAGAAGTTATACTGTGTACGACCGCTAGTTGCGTCTGCACACGGGGTGATACGTCTGTAACGATATCTCAGAAAAGATTTCACTGGCTCATGTAATGCTTCCCTTCAGGAAACAAACAATGATCGATGGAAAGAGTGATGATTGTTGGGATTTGATTATTGCTGCGAATGCTGCGATCTCAACTTAAGTTAATCCTCGGCAACATTGCTGCTAATTTAGCTCGAAGAAAGTCGTTAACCTGTTCAAGTATGAACTATTTTATTATAAGTTGCAGCACTAGACTTCTTACATAGGGAATGCTATGAGTGAAGATAATGGACTCAAAAATAAAGAGGACTGTGGAAAGATTTTAGAGGTAACATTCCACAACCACAAATGTTGACCTCGTGATGACGCTCTGAACTTTGTACCTGAGCCGATCTATCCTATCTAGGAGGGCAGCTGAGTTCGTATGCAGAATACTTCGTTCGGAGAAGCACGAATACAGGCATGAGTCCTTCGGAGGTTCAAGTTCTGCGCACAGCTCGCCATTCTTGTGCGAGTGCTTCATAGATGAAATGAACTGTAGCGGTACAGTTACTTATATATCACTTGAAACTAGCCTGTTCTAACTTTCTCGGGTCGTCTTCTACCAGCGTTGCACTCCCAATGATCACCTTCTATTGTTCTACAAGCACTTCGTTCCTGCCAAATGAGCTCCAACGAAACCAGGCCCACATGGGTCATGAAGTGTTAAAACAAGAGCGAATTCAGAAATAGGAAAAGACTATAAGGAATTAGTACTTTAGTGTGACATTTTTATTAGCCGCATAGTTATTTTTACCAGGAACAAGTCATCTTCGAAAATAATTTCGTACTTTTCTCCTAATATTGATTGAGATAATCCACAAATCCTAAGTAATCCACAAATACGCAGTGCAAGTAGTTCGTGTGTTTGCTTGTATTTCCAATTTGCTTTCCCTACTGCGCAGACATGTTCTCAGTTAGCCTACTAGCTCTTTTTTATGCATACATATACGTGTCTGCATTCTTTTATATAGCTGTATACAACTGATGATGGCTCAATCACATACAATTACATTACAACCACTTACCACTAAATATTAACAACTCCTTATTATATCCGGTTTTCTACGACTTTCGAAAGCCAGTAAAGTGCCAGAATGTTCGGCCTTCAAAGTAGGTTTGGGGTTCTGGCCGCACCAACATTTCTATAGGCGCTACAGTAAAACGAGTATCGAAATAACCCCGATTTTATGGTCCTCTCTCGGAAAGGTATATGGACGCACTGAATGCAGTATAACATATCAGGGTAATTCGAATATTTTACATACCTTATGGTTCATGAATATTGAAGGGCTATATGGACAATCCTTTTTTGTGAAAACGCCAGCCACCCTTTTCTACTGATTCAGCAGAACCAGTTCTTTCATCATCTCTATTTTGAACTTGCAGTTTTGAACACTTGAACCTATTAGAATTCTTAGCAACCATAGTCCGATTATACGCTGAACTGCGTAGATCGCTACCGACATTCTGGAGACGGCTTTTGTCTGGGTTGCGAGAAGATGGCTCACAAGAAAGGGAATGCATGAATTCGGGACCGTAAAGTTTTTTTGCGGCATTTTTTCGGGTCAAGTAGCGCTTCCTATTCATTCACGCTTTCGAAATTCTTCGATAAGCTTCGTCGTGGACCAGTCTTGTTCACGAATTGTAATGGCCGACAATTATTCGCGGAGAGTGAGGATGTCGATCCTCGTTGGATTCATCTTCAATCAACTGTCTCCAACCGTGTCATACACACCAATCGATCGCCAATAACTGAAGTTTTTTCATGCTTTTCCAACATCAGAAACCAGTCATACTCTTGTAATCATTGTTATTGAAGTTCTACCAGAAGAGTAAGTGTAGAGATGCTATAATTTCGTGTTTCGCCCTCGAGTGTTCCTTGTAGTTTGCCGTTTTTGACTGTCTGTTGGAGTTTGTGGAGGTCACAATCCGAAAACTGGTTGATATGGAAAGAAATGAGGCTGTACAGACAACTTCATAAACTCGTCCTTTCACCTCAACAGGCTCAATTATCCACGGGCGCTTATGCCATTGCTCGCACGTCTCCTTATTGCCTAGCCCACACACGATCCTCATGATCTATGATCGCTGAATTCCTTATGGATTTCCTTTCGATGCCACAAGTTTACAGTATGCCTATTACCTGACAGTTAATGATGTTACGGTATCTGAAACACCATTTTGCCAGCCATCATCATGGTATGATTACATTTTCTAGGAAAGCATACCAACATCCCATCAAATTCAGGTTTCAACAGTAAATTTCATAAATTAGAAGCACTTCCAATATTTACTCAATTATTTGTTTGTGTGACGCTTAACTTTCAATATAGCACTGCTTCGCTAGCCAATAGAGGTTCAGATTCTACCTATTTGCAGGGTAATCTCAAGCTTCATATTATCTGTTGAATTGTATCTGCTGAAGTTGGTTAGGATAGGAATGATTTGCAGCAATTCACCCTTTATGGTATGGTCATTCACTACCCCGCACAACATTTCATGAACTATCGTGATCTTAATTTGGACCAGTCTTTTAATTCAGCCCTTTTTTATTGAACTCCTTCAAATAAGCTTGAGTGGTCCGTAGCAGTGTTTATGTTTATTTACTCATATTCAAGTTTCTCATTTTCTGCTGCGTGTATCGGAGCTCTCACAGAAATCTCTCGTTATGCTGCTGTTTAAATGAGCAATCACCATTTTCGTTTAGGGTTCCATGATTTTAACTACATTGCAACATTACTTACCTTGTTTAGTTTACATTTACCGTAAGCAATTACAACCTACAACCCTAGCGCACATTCTGATAATTTTTACATCTGATACTCTGATACCATTCTCACCAGTAGAAACTTAACGAACTAGTCTGCTCAATTCCCTTGTAAACTGCTGAATTGAAAATATTATTTGACTCCTTTGTTCGGTTTTTCTCTGCAGATATTTTTGCATATCGACTGCACTGACTATAACCATTGTCAATAGCAACTGTGACAGCAAACATCAAAAAACCAGAATTGTGGAGCTTACGATTATCCCAGAATTACGAAGGGTTTTCTCCACTCTCGTTCATAATAAGGTCAGAAAAAATGCAAATCGAGCTCTCTCACACCATGCGTTTCGTTTTCTAGTTAAAATTTCCAATTCAAATAAGTAGTTACGATAAAATTCATGAATGGATAATCATGAAAACCTTTGTTACCTGACGGAGTTCAAGAGGTTATTGATATTTAGCGAAATAGCAAAGCAACACAAACTTTGGATTAAAATCAGGAATTCAAATCATGAGCATCGGTGCAAGAGAATCGAGCAAGTTCGAGATTTTAAGGCTCTCCTAAAACCCTCTAAACAATGACCACCTATTGAAAAGTATCGTGAGACTTTAGGCGTCGCTTCACAATGGCATAAGCACCTAGCCAGGCCATAGGAGTATATTATTTATTATTATTTACTCAGAAGTATATTATCGAATCAATTCGGTAAGTTGGCATTCTACAGCTAGTATTGATTAAGCGGTCGATATAGCAAGTTCGACTGCTCGTATTTCTCAGACCTCTGAACCGGTATAAGACGGGCCAAAGAGCGTATGAAAGGGTTAATTAGATGGAATAAAGTTACATATTGTATCTGATTTTCACCTCAGTGACAGCATTCACATGTAGAAAGCTAGTCAGAGAGAAACGTGTTTGAAAACTGAGTGATGGGCAGTGCTGCGCATGAACCGAGCAGAATGAACTTCCTGCCGTAAAGGCTTCAGATGTTATTCTCCAGTTTTCCCCGGTGTAGGGGATGGAAGAGCACTAATCATTGTGCATTTGCTTTTCTTCTTCCAAGGATACCTACAATCAAAATATAGACCCTAGAGAACGCTCGATGAATCTGTTCGATGGCGCACTTCCCTTTCGTGGGGTACTTACCACTGCTTAGAATTCATATGGGCACTATTATCAAAATTTCAAAGACACTAGTCTCAAGAGAATCCAGCGTTCAAGACAAGTCAGTTGGAGACCATAAACCGGATCTCAACTCGCTCAAAGGTCTTGCTGAAGATGTTTGATACTGTAACTCGATACAAGTAAAACTTGTTACATCGTTCCAATTTGTAACATTTCGTGTTTGAATACCGGAACGAGGCATTTGAAATGCAGGAAAATTGGAACGCGGGGGCTCATTGAACAGTGAACACGCTCCCTGGAGGGTTCATGAAACGATCCGATTTTTTCCTTAGGGTGCCTTAAAAGAAATTAGAATTGGATCAGATGTCAGCCCCGTCCATTCAACGATCCTCTGTTTTCACTTTTCGATGCGACCTCCTTTCATTTCGATAATAATTTACTTCAGTCGTTTTGGGAATGACTCGATTACAGTAAGTAGGTAGATCACGTGTAACTCCTCCCATTCTCTAAAAAAGGAACGTCTTAGAAGGGTTGATGTTTGGTTTGGAGAAACGCAAGCTTCTTTCTTCAAACCCAGATAGTGTAGTCGAGGGGGTTCAGATCCGTTGAGGAAGAAAGTCACTTCTCACTAGGATGAAATAGGCCTCGCACCACGTCTGCACCTTGAAGTCCGCCTGCACCTTATGCTGTGGTGCGCTGTTTCGAGTGAGTGATCGCGATTGTACTCGGTCGTACATAGGTTCTCATTAGAGTAACGTTTTTTCAGACTAGAATTTGAGTATTATTCCTGGTTGGTCTGATCTTGACTCCGGTTTTGGAGATAACCAGTTGCGTCCTCCCAATCGACCACAATACAAGTGTCCAAACCATTGCGTGTAGTGCAGTTGTGGCTCAATCAATGACTTTTTCTTAGGTATCGGGCTCGTCCCGTAGACGTCCTAACGCGATCACATTGTGCTTTCTGACAGGACAACCGTCCTCCGCACAGACAGGGGTTAAGTCCGAGTCGTCTTCTGACGATATTATGAGCTATCCCTTTCNAGCTATCCAAGCTGGTTTGCTCACCGGTTTTCCTTCCCGAAGTTAGCCACTCAGGGGATTTGCTTTCTGAAAGCCGTGAATGTGACGGGTGGCCGTTTAGCGAGACAGCCTGAGGCGGTCACGGCATGTGTCCTTCCAAGGAATTGCATTACCTTAGTGCATGGTGAACAGAAGACTCAATCCTTTTTCTCAAACTGGATGGATTTGTACGACAATTTGAAGGCAAGTGGGGAGTTTGTGGATTCTGAAAATCAATATTATAGTACTTTATACACGTGTATACTGAATTATCTCCTGCTTCCCTGCATGCTTTTTGGGGCAAAAATGCTACCGTGATTCTTTCTCACGTGGTCAGGGCGAGCTCCGCCGTTGATCAGTCCTCTGAAAACTCTTTCCTTGTAATCATAATCGCCTGGACTTCTTTGTACATCATCCGCCTCTACGCCAAAGCCTCCGATTTTGTTGATTGTTTCAGTAATTTGTTTCGTCTTAATGTTTTTGTTAAGTTTGTTTCAGTAATGGCCACGAAGAAAGATGATCCAGCGACGATTTTCGTCTCTCGAATAGCTACTGTGACGTCGTTGCTAGCCATTCTTAGTTGTTCTGCCCTGTACACCGCTACGGTCACTGAAATAGAGATATTTTTGAACAGTTATGAGAAAATGGTTGCATCTTTTCAGGTCGGTCCGTTTTCTTACAAGTTTCTGTGTACCGATTACTTATTCTTATTCTTCATTGAAGTACTTGGGGTTTTCTGATTTCCGAAAGCAGTGTAGGGCAGTGGGGTGGGGTGAATGCCACCGTTACACCCTCTTCGGTAAAGCTGCACCAGGTAGTCAGTTTTGAGTAAATGCTGTAGAATACAGCTATCCAAACGGTACTGGAAGCGTGGCGTGTGTTGGCGGGAGGATACGTTGTACATAGGTACGTCTGTTTTTTGCTGCCTCAGCTAGTTCCTAGCTATGAACTCATTGCAGTGCCACTCAGTCGCTTCGGGGATGCATTTTTTCATATAACATGGGTGTTTGTTAAAGTTACCGGTAGCATTCCAAAACGACACGCAGTAATAGACTGATGATACACCTACTAAGATAGGTGCACAGCCATCGAGACCAGGAAACGTCATATGCTACGAGCAACGGCTTCACCCATTCGATGAACTTAATTCTCATTACAAGCATCGGTGGAACACCAGTGGTAGATGCCTGCTATCCCAACTGTTCTGAACTGCCTCCAAATGGAAAAGGTCCGACGGAATATTTACTATCCGCGTTTTCATTCCTTGTATGCAGGAGAACTATCACCCAGTGCCATTCTAAAATATCAAGTAAGTGGATAATCCCTCAGACCAGTTATGGTAAGCAAACCGTCAGAAGTCGTACATTGGGAGACGTTATGGACTAGTTGAAATATAAAGCAATCGAGGTGTTTTTGAAGCATAAATAAGCGTTATAATGAATCTAATTACATCACCCCCTTCATATGTTTACCTTCACAGAGGGTGGATGGTGGTGTGGTGGCAAGTAGTGCACTATCACACACTTGATCTGATTGGGGTTTACCGAATTCCGAGAGCAGTGTGGGTTAGGGGTGGGGTAGAATGCAACCGTCACAACCTGTTCGGTAAAGCTCCACCAGGTACTCAGTTTTGAGTAAATGCTGTAGAATTTAGAGGTTTGGGAGGATAAAAGCGCTGACTAGCACACTCTGATTACCGAATCTCATTGTGTACCTTAGTTACGCATTCAACCAAGAGTTTGAAGTGAAGTCGAATATGGAAGGGGGGGGGGGGGGGGGATGGTAAGGGGTATCTGATCCATTATCCTTTTCATTTTCGCAGCAGTGCAAATATTGCCATAATGATGAAACTCCGAC
Source organism: Haemonchus placei (assembly GCA_900617895.1). NCBI lineage: Eukaryota > Metazoa > Nematoda > Chromadorea > Rhabditida > Trichostrongylidae > Haemonchus > Haemonchus placei. The sequence goes on along the minus strand of UZAF01016110.1, from coordinate 9,327 downwards.
GCTATGCTAAGCACCTATTTTTCTTAAGTCTTTTCTCAATAGGGAGAATTTTGAACATTGACTGAGTATGCAATGTGCTGAAGCTTTTAGGATACTCATCAGGCCGCTTATGACGACTTGCAATCGCTCGCTGTTAAGCGGTTAAAAAGAGGTGCATTATACACGCCAAGGACGAGTTACACCGACTACGTCGTTGAGGACGATAGAGGCGATAGAGGTGAAAGACGTGGCAATCACCGTCGCGAACCCCGGTATCGTGCTTCCTTCGAACCTAAAATCTGTGGTAAGTCGATGACTTTTAACATGATTCGGTCGAAATTAAAACTTACGAGTCTCTCATTAATTTCTCCATGTACAAAAACTTACAAGAAACTTCTATGAAATTATATTAGGGGAAGCAAGAAGCAAGAAAAAATTCCTACAGGCTGTGAGCTCGCTATTTGAATGAAGAAGAGCGCATATCAGAAGTTTCTGCACTTTCGAAAAGCCGGCATCGCTCATGCCAACAGGGCTAGAACCGGAGAGACTTTGAGGATCTAGTGCAAATTCATTCAACTTAACCTCGATGAGGACGGGTGTGGTGCAGTAGGATCGAAATTGTCGCGTTGCGGCGAAAGGGACGCCGCGCGCGCTGGAATGTAGCCAAATGCAGCGGCAGGTAAGAAATACAGTAACAAAGGAACTAATAGTACAATCATGCCTAAAATAATGATCGCATATGGATCAAGCATTCTGAAGAACGGAAGAGCTGCAATAACGGCGAAGCAAATGGTCCGCGACAGCCGCGTGCAGCAAACTAGTTACACATAACCGATACTACTGTTCGTTTCCCGATAAGGACAGCCTAACACTTTGAAAACGGGCTGGAGAATTTGTTTACCTTACAGTTGTTACCTCCAGCATAGATTCCGCTGTATTAAGACGTGGCGCATAGGTGCTTCGTCATAAAATCAGGTTTACCTTCGAGTAAAGAGTTAAACTGGTCACTACTTTTGAATATATTTACTCTGATTAAATATCCCTGGTGCAGGTAAAATGATATTGAGCATTCTTTCAAGGGCAATCATTCACTTTTCCTGGAAACTTGTTTTTTCCATTGCTACCTACAGCGTCCCGAAAACCTGTCCATGGTCATTGGAATGATTTCTGAACACTCCATTTAGCGGAATCATTGCGTAGCACTCAGGCCCAACTTCACCTATCTTTGAAAAATCATGAACCCTGGTCGTAAGGGTACCGTGACAAAGGTTCAGTCTAAATGATCACTCTGACTTCCGCACTCACATCTTCTTCACCAGGAAAGTCTAATCGGGGGTACTGTTGAAACGATCTACCCGAAGCGTAACCTTTTCCGTGATACCTTACGGTCCTACTTCCGATTTACCTTTCAGTGTAGACTGATGGTGCGATGAAAGCCTAGTGTCTCGAGGATTACAGACTCAAGAGTTATTCCTTAGATTTTGTGCCATAGACAGCATCTTCCACGCTTTTCACTCTTTGAGCATCTTATTATCCGTACTAAATATTAAAGTCTATATTTTAACAGTCAATATACCCATCAAACTCTTGAAAACACCAGAAACTGGTTCTTGGGTAACGAGCAACGAACTTTCGCCACGCCAATGAGCTTGCTTATTGCTTTCCAAAAACTCCTATAGCCAAGTGCCTATTGTTACTCGGAACCAAAACTCTAACATATATCCGAGTGTAGACTATTTTTATACCAAAAGATTATAGGATCTGTATTCCAGATTGCACAATTATCCAGTGCCCACGCGGTCCCCGTGGCCCACCCGGAAACAACGGGGTACCGGCAGATGACGGACTACCCGGTGTTCCAGGACGTCCTGGTGTAGATGGAGTATATTTAGGAGAGGAAACAATTTGTCCACCATGCCCACCAGGGCCTAGAGGAGAGGACGGACCACGAGGAGAACAAGGTTAATCTGTTCATTGTTGTAGAAAAACATCCTTGAAGTGATTTCATGGAAAACCAATTTAATTTAATATGCATTAGATGCACTATGGTATGCAGGAAGATTTATGAGGACTTATTGAATTTTTCACAAAAATCATTCCTGGCCAAGCTTGAAATGAGAAGCTGCAAAAAGTTGTGGCAAATCACGAAATTGGTCCCATGTATCAAAGTAGCCTTCGCTCATAGCCCTGTGATGATCTCCTGGGCCAGCCCTGAAAAATCCATTTATTTTTCTAAGATATGCCTTTTAATAGGAGAAAAAAGTATTGTGGGAATGTAGTTAAAACAGAAGTATGTAATAGTTTCCAACATTTAGGAGCACTTAAACCCCTGATAACCTTGGTGAGGGGTTTATGCTACTGATTTATAGTCAAATACTGATTCAGTGTTGAAAGCTTAGCCAAATTCCAAACGTATCTGTTTCACAGCAAAATGTTTCAGGTGAACCAGGAAAACCGGGGATTCCTGGATTGCCTGGGACCGATGGAACAAACGAGCCAGGCCCTGCTGGAGCCCCAGGAAGTAGGGGTCAGTCAGGAAGACCTGGAAAACAGGGCATTCCTGGTGAGCCAGGACAAGACGCAGTTCAGCTCATCGGTGTACCTGGGCCAAAAGGAGAACGAGGACCTCCTGGATTCCCTGGGCCACGTGGAGATCCAGGGTTCAGTGGACTGCCGGCCCCTCCAGGTTTGTTACGCATGTGAAAAGGTACAGTGCTAAGTTTACCGTCTCTTCCAGGACCGGAAGGACCGCCAGGACCGCCTGGAGAGACTGGAGATCAAGGCGATTTTGGACTACGTGGTGCACCAGGACGAAAAGGTCCTCCTGGAGAAGACGGAGGATACTGTCAATGTCCTCCTCGAGAAGGTTTGCTTGAAGGCTTATACATGATTTCTCTTCTCATCCGAACATCGACTGTATGATGGAAACTTTCTCTCCTTGTTTATGGTGCAGTGTTCATATTCTATCGGGAACTTGTAGGTACTTTGCCACGGTGACGCCGTTATCTTCTCCTTTTCTGTCTGTATTCTTTCTGTTCTGAGCCGGTTCTACTGGCTTCTCCTAGTTGGCCCAAATGTTGGCTGCGTGGAAATGAAAATGGACTGATTTAAAAACAGGATAAAATATCTTTTGAAACGAATTTTGTCGTTACCAACGTTCTTGTGGTAGCACTAAACAAAGTTCTGGGGTTTGGTTGAAATACCATTTTTGAAATTTACCAAAAAATCTCCATCTATGTATCAGTTATTTCGATTCGGGTATCAGTAAGAAGTGTCTCCTGATGAATAGAACCCTAATCGGGTGACGGACCATTTAGTCTGTTTGCGGGGTGAGAGGAAATCTCAACGTTATCCACTTCCTCATAAGTTCTCCAGTCATTTCGGGGCCCGGGTGCGCTTCACTTTTTTTTCGAAACGAAGACATTTTTTGCTCCTTTTTGCTCCTTTGAACATTCGATGTCGATGTACATTGGTAAAATGCACTGCACTGGATTCTGAAGGCCTGAAAAACGTGTCTTACTTCAAGGAACCGGAGTAGCGAACCGTGCCGGCGTGCAGCAACTTCCTGCTAGCTGGGAAGAATATCCAGAGCCTCCTCCACCTCAATACAGAAAGCCAAAACCGTCATTGTCAGTAAGGCCGCAGTTCACTGAAGACGAATATATCGAATATCAACGTAAAAATAAAAATAAACACTATAAGGATTCTCCTCAAGCGAATATCTGGTAAGTTCATTTGAATTTGATACTTGTGATAGATCGAGCTGTTATATGGAAATCACTTTCCCCCTTGCTGGAACTGCATAGGCCGTTCGCCGTATTTGTTTTATTCAATATTTAATAGGGATTGAATCGGCAGAGTTCCAAGACACAAGCTTTTCTGTAAAAAGTGAATCATGCCCAGATGAAATCAACAATCCTCTTTCTGTGACTGCTAGGGTAATGATTGGACGGCTGCGGGCTCGAAAACGTGATGCATCACAAAATCTTCAGATCCTGAGCTCGAATCCTCAGTTTCTAAGTTCATGCTCACGATCGCGGTGGCTTTTGCCTGGATACCCAAACGACCTTCACAAGGACCACGAGACTCAAAATTTTCGAAAAAGACGTTTTCATTCACAAAATGAAAATAGCTCTGGCACCATCTGAGTAGTTGGATAAACCAAAGGGATTGGGAACCTCGCAGTAACAGGGAATCGAATTGAGGGATGATATTATTTCACTACTTACTGCTCTTACTGCTCGCTATTTCTTTTCTGAATACCTTCAGCTTGGCTTAATCAAGAAATCACTGTTGAAATAAACTCGTTTCAATGGCCCTGAGCATTTTATTGTACCTGATATAGATCTTCAGGCCAGACAGACATTTGTAAAATCATAGACTTAGTGGATTTGTTCCATCAAAGAAAGTTTTTCAAGAAAACCTCTTCTTTACAAGTAAGTCATTTTGCAGGCGTTCTCCGAATTCTCCAATGATCAGCTATCGCGACTCCAGGGAGAAGAAAACACATAGGGTGAGTAGTTCCAAAGAATACGACAGATTTCGAAGGCAAGTTACCATCTAGTCGCGCTTTCAAGTATCACGTGGACTGCTTCCAGTCATTGCTACCAAGTTATTAACCACTTTTATCTCAAAGTACAGGAATCCGACTCATCAAAAAAAAGAAGTTTCAGCGGCTTCCCGCTATTCGACCAATTGACAGCAAAAAGGCTACAAAGACAGGAGAAGCGATCGAATTTGAACTTCGTGCCCGATTATAGTTTTGAAATCCATTCACAGTTCGTTTTCAGTTGATCATATGCAGTGACTGCCTAATAAACTGATTTTATTTTTCATCCGATTTATCTGTGCACTGTTCTGAAATTTGGAGAGTACTGATTTTGGAAATGAAAGTCACGTGGTAACAGCCAACTGAAGCCGGTAAGCAGCTGAAACAGCAGTATGTATTATCGTTCGCATGGTGGTATTCAAAGAAAAAAGATTCCCTCTCAAAGTTTGCCGCAGTTGGACGAAGTAAAGTAAAGGAAGCGAGAGGCTGAGCAGTAGAAGTCATAACTGGAAAATAAAAGTAGGGCATAGGGTCCAGAAAAGGGGTCAATGTTTACAGTCAAGCAGTCAAGCACAATATGATAAATCGGTGAAAATGTGGTTGGGGGGGCACCTATCACAATGTCGGTATATCAAGAAATGAACTCAATGAAACGCTTTATGTCGTGTTATACCACGGACATGCCAGTTTTTAAATAAGGGCTCTCGTAGGGAAGGAGCACCGCGGTGGGCAAGTTTTCTTTCTTTTTTTCTTTTTTTTTTGCAGGAGGTAATCATCCCAGTCACCCAGACGCTCCTACCCTACCTAGATTTATTTGGGAAACTAAATTTCCTCAGCGGAAACCGCATAAAAGAGCTAAGCTGGTCGATTCCCATCATGCTCTACGCATCCGATACAGCGCTGATATAACAAAGGCTGACACGTGAGACTGAGTTCATTTCTTGATATGCTGGCCTTCGGATGGGTGGNCCCCCCCCCCCGACTACATTTTCACCGATAAATCAAATAAACCCTGTACCGTGTCGAATCACATAGTTCAGGTGGGGATGACCGAAAAAAGAGATAAAGAGTATTCATGCAAGGGCGAAGGAGACGAACTAGTTTTCAGATACTGCTGGCTACCCGTCATATTTATATAGTACCTGGGATCATTTTTTTTCCTTCGGCAATGTTCCTTACAAACATAAACACCCTTACCCCCTTCTCAATTTTTTAGATGTTTTAGGGCAAGTTTCGGGCAAGGTTTTTCGACGTAAAACTCAGGGAGGGAAGCGAAGAAGATAGAAAGTTGATGAGACCACGCTCACTTTCAAAAAATTACTTATGTTAGTAGATAAACTAGGAAACTATCGGGCAAAGAGTCGAGTAGAAAATTTTACAAAAGGATATCGGGAGGTAGGAACATGCGGGCTCAGCTTAATAACAGGAGGCCGCTTAAAAAAGTGTCAACTTACGTCAGTGTTCGCCATTGGCGTCCCAAAGCAGTAAAGAGCTTCTGAATGCCCCTATTTTTGAGGAATACCAATAGACCAAGTTATTTGATAGGTCGATACCACCAATTTTTGTTGGTGATCAATATTTGTGAGGCCATTTCGAGGGCAATGAGGGTACGAAGTGGTTTCTGGTTAAGTTGAGTGCAAGACTCGGTGAAGTATGCGTATATTGTTATTGAGTTCACTGGCTGACTGCTCACATAAGGTGGCCAAAAGAGCTTAATCGTTCTGCCGATTGAGAAAGCAGCAAGCCATGAGTGAGACAGACGTCAAACGTCGCTGTCCTGCTGCAACCTTCGGCGACTGCTATCAATAATAATGGTAAGCGTTCTGCTTCAGTTAACCAGTATATTTATGAGATGCAGTAAAAAGAAGTTTTGGTATTTTTGGAATAACAACCGTCGAGAGGGAGAGGGGGGAACTACGTCAGTATTTGCGGTTGGGTGAATTAAACGTGAGACACATCAAACAACTTCCTTCAGGTAGTAATCGGCATCCGTCATTCATGTAATGACTGGCAATTTTGTGGGGTAATCTCATTCTTGGTCTATGTACACACATCCTACCGATTACTACGATCACATCATAATGAATCAACCCTAGTCCATAGTGAGCTCTCGCAATTGGCATTCTATTCGATCATTCCTTAGCAGTTTTTTCTATCGAATTTCCGTCACCGATCGGATATGGGCAAATTCACCCAATTCCGGATGGATGCGGCAAACCGCGCGGCGAAATTCTTGGTGATTTTAACGACTCTGGCGCCTATCATTGGGGCACAGGTTTTAGGTAGATCGGATAAGCAGGGCCAGCTGATGCTACTTATCTACCCTGCTTCAAATTTGTGCCCCAATGATAGCCCCCAGTGTCGTTCAAACCACCACGAATTTCGCTGCGCGGTTTGCCGCGTCCATGCAAAAATGGGTGAATGTTCCTTCCCCCTCACCGATCTATCAATTCTGGTTGCTTGACGTCAATGGCAGTTCCACATATAGGATGTTTGAATATAGATGAAATAGAGAATGAAAAATATTCCTTCCAGGGTTGACGCCTTTTTTTAAGAAATTCAGGGGGAGTGCCTCTTTGAAACCTTCACAATAAAGACTGGCTTTTATATGGTCGGTAGGGTTTCCCTGTGATAAAGTGAAGTAGCAAGAGGGATATGGGGTAGGAAACTGCCGCAAGGTTAGAGCTGAACAATAGAGAGAACGAGTGTTTACAATTCTGTTGGTTCAATTATTCTCAGAAGTTTTCGTTAGAGGGATAAAGTTCCTTTCTCATTGTACCTGCTTCTTGCATACTTTAATTTGAGTGATCCGCTTACGTCGTGCAACGAATCCTAGCTAGATGCCTCGCCACCAAGCTATGTCGTAGTTGGTTGTCGTCCTTATTTGCCCAGCCGCTCCGATGCCGCTCAGGGTTCATGCTCGATTACTAGATTTTATCCCGGTAAAACAGAAGAGTTCTCTGGCACAGCACTCTTGTTCATAAATGCCTAACATTGATCTCGTCCCAATCTCCCATCCCTTACAATCAGACCATCGCTGTGGACCCTTTGAACGCGACGACTGAATCAGAATCAAGTATTCTCGATGATACGGGAGAATATGGCTGTAGACTGCGTTGCCTTCTCAGACCCGTGGTAAACGCATGGGAGGAGGATTAAGCTGTTCGAGTTCTTAAAAGCCTTCGCTTGAGCTGAAAATTTTTGGAAGAGACTGACGGTTTCTCAAATTTTTTCCTTCACTGTAATTACCGTTTATACTCTCAGCACTCAGCAGGTGAATGTAGAGACATAAATTCGCTCTATGAAAGAATGATGAAGTGAGAAGTCTTTTGGAGGAATTTGAACATTAACTCTTGTAACATTTCACACTTTGGAGATGCAAATAAACAAAATAAGCGGAAGTGAACGCTATGGCATTGACGTTGTTGTTCTTTTTCTGGAATTTCCGGCAAATGCGACATGCTTTCGTCAGCACTCTTCTTATGCCTCTGAACTCTTGCTCAGCTCATAACGACCATTTGTACTGCGCCTCCTAAAGACTATTATTTACCCATTAGGGTTATAATCAAGCTTATTCTTCCTCGGTGAGACCTGGGAGATTTAGCGACGGTTACTATTACTTTGCTTTTAGACCGAGGACCAAACCCTTGAGTGGATCCCGTGCAGACCATCTAGGTCTGCGACCCTTCCTCTCGATCCACGATGGGCCAGCGATATTTGGCTATCACGCGTGGAAAAAAATGCTGAAAAATTAAAAGATGACAAAAACAAACTTTAGATGGCCATCATAAACACTGTGTACATCACAGAGTGTTTCAAACGCTACTGCGGTTTTAATGGAAAATGAAGTTCATGATGCATCCCGAAGAAAGTTTGGTAATGGTTTTGTCATAGTACCGGATGGTAGAAAAAATGAGTTCATTCAGTCTAATAACTTGACTGTTACTGCTTTGACCAGCCTTGTTTCTGCGCCATTTTTGACTCTATTTTTTTCACTTATGACAGCCCTTAGCAACCAACACCCAGCGTACTTTTCCCAGCATCAACCCTGTTCCGTTCCTTGACTATAACTCTGAAACTGGAAAAAATCAACTTGCGGATCGTAATTTTTGGCAAAGCAGTAAATTGCGTCACTATAGCTGCTCACATTATGGCCTATCGTTCCTCCTAAGGCACGGCAAGTGCTTCCAAATATAACCTTCAGAAGTTGCTCTGAAGTGGTCATGCTGCTCTTTCTTTTCAGCTCTCTCTATTCTTTTGGATAGAATATCCCACATCACGTCATAGCTTCGAAGGGTGCTCTACTTGGACTTTTCACAAGCATGCTGAAAAACTTGTTGAACTATTTTGTGACCTTTGTTAAAGCTCGATAAAATGGCTATGAGTACAATCCCACGATAATTTTTTTTCTCAGGCCTTGCAAAGCAAAGGTTTTCGTGTTGAAGCCAGTCGAAATTCCACAATTGTATTAACCTGACATGTTGACCACTTGCACAATAGTCCTCAGAATTCCTTTGGATGGAAGTTTGAACTTTTCAGAATGGTCCTTTCTGTTTTGCAGTGTTTTGCCGTACAGGTTTGTTATGGTAGAAACCGCTTTTTTTGGTCGACGTTTTGACTATCTCGTCGTCTTCAAGGACCTGAGAGCAGTTCGGAGCTCCTGATCTGTGGCTTACCGGACCAAGCGCCTAAACGCGCTAGCCCAGTTGCAACAGCTCAAAGAAACTTGAACACCAAAAGATCCCAACCGAGAAACCAACCTTCTGCGGTTCCACCAACGCTGCCATCCCACTCGATTC
>UZAF01016109.1:180895-203358 GCA_900617895.1 Haemonchus placei | reverse complement strand
GCTCAAAGATGGGTTAGGTCCTTCGGGCGTCGATATTTCGCGAAGAATCTCGGCTGCAGTGAGACGCGGATCGTTCCTTGCAAGCCGCACAATGTTCCTGTCCACAAGACGAGACGTCGTTCTCGCTGCTCCTGGGTGTTTTTTGACTTCTACCGACCCTGTGTCCTTATATTTCTTCCAAATCCTTTGAACACATCTAATTGTCACTCCTTGAATTTCTGAAACTTGCCTTGATGTTAAGCCTGCATGGGAGCTCCGAGTTATGGCATCAACTTGGTCTTGCCGCAAGTTACGGATTCCGATATGCCTTGCCATAGCCAACTAACGTAGTGGGTGCATGACGTGATCAAAACATTAAGAACCACCCGAAATTTTTAATATAAAAACCCACCAGTTATAGAAGGTAGAAATGTGTGTTGGCGGGCGATTTGAAAATAAAGCGCCAGTTTTGCTTGGAAATGTGCTGCTGGGCCATTACAGCAGTATAATATTACTAACTGCCTAAGTTTTCTACTGTTTGAGTTTCTAGCACATAGCTTGAGTTTTGGGGAAGTTATGTTTGGAAAAGTGAAAACGAATACTTCACTGACCGGTACTGTAAGTAAGATGACCACTTCGACTTGGGATCCTTCCTTGGTAAGGAGCGGTGACAACACCTCATCACATAGCATATATAAAAACTGGTTAACGACTGTTTGTGCAGCCATTTTTCATTTTTCAGTAAGCTTGGTTGATGATCTTGTGATGGCATTGACCGAGGCGATCTTCATGTAACACGCATAGGGCATCCTGAGGAGATCAACGCGTCCTAGGATAGTTAACGACAACATCGGAAAAATTGGGCCGGTAAATCAGCTGGATGTTCACGAGACACACGAGCTGAGGAAGATTCATTTGAGGTCGCGAGTTGGTGTCTACGATTTGTGCTTCAAGCGCGATGAAGACCATCCATTTATAAAGCGAATACTGGCTGATGATAAGCCGGGATATTCACAATAACGTTACTCGCAAACGATTGCTAATCTTCATCAAACGAAGTTATGCCAAGTGGGACTACAAGGATGAGATATAGCAGTATGAGGTGCTCTGAAGGAACCAAAACGTTGGTTTTGACCTCGACTAGTTAAAAATACCACTTTTTTCGGATGTTGTAGAACTCCTTCACTGGGAAAGCCTCACTGAAGATGAGAATATCAAATGTTATCAGCTCCGACTTCTTAGCCAGAAAACCGGATGTTCATTGAAGGAGGAGACATGAAATTACTAGAGGGATGCCAAGAGATAATCGAACAAAATCGTGTGTATATTATTGATTACGGTTCGTTCAATAGAAGATTTTTTTGTGCAACGCTCAACCTAATAGACGAGCCTTACTCCTAGGAACCTGAGGTAACCCCGATTCGGCAACTTTGAGTATAACCGCTCGGGAGAAGCTGCTAAAATCAAAGGGTCATACAAAGCTGCTCATAATGGGAAGGACCAATTGTAAGATGACGACCTGGACCTGAACTTTCAATGTACATTGCTTGCGTCGGGAGCGTGTATCGAAGATCTGATGGGTAAGCCAGGAAGACCAAGTATGACGTCATCAGACTGACCGAGACGACGCCAGCTGCGGCTGCTTCGAAACTAGGAAAAAATGTTCCTCGAAAATATATGCGACAGCAGAGGGGTCGGCGGTATAGGTGCACTAGCTAATGCGCAGTAGGCCATAAAGAACTACTCGTGGGAATGCTTGATAACCGGACGTTCGCGATTGAGAAGTTATGGCTCCATCCCAGCTCTGGTGACTGATATGCACCAACATCAAATTACATACAAAAGGCAGGAGCTGAAAGAGTTCTATATGAACCTGTAAAAAAATAAAAGCGAGGACCATACATTATAAGGAAGTCATAGGGTGTTAATGTGAAGAGAAGGTTCAGCCAGGAGATACCATCTCGCCCAGTCGTTTCGATGCAGAGTATCCTCTCGAATATCACGCGTTATTTGGAATAATAATACTTGGGAGCGGAGATCCACGGCCGCTGCATACATAGTATCCGCTCTCCTCCGAACTCTATCAACGAACAAATATCAGGGATGCCATTGTTTACGTCAAGAAAATGAAGATCAGGTGGACACTTATGCGATACCGTGACGACCGTTGGACCAAGGCAGTTATTGACTGGATACCTCGGGGCGTCAAACGAACATCAAGATGGCGCCAGAGCGATGGTCAGATTTCTTCAAGAAAGCTCTAAATGAGGCGTTACTGAGAAAAAAAGCAACTTTTACCGTCTCCCCCTATTTTGACATGGAACTCCTCATTCGCTTGCGGGTGCAAGGTCGCGGTGAAACAAAGTCAAGAAATATGATCGTTTTCTCAGTCAGTTTCTGAGCCAGGCAGAGTTGCCAAGAATTTCCGAGAGATCCCATTGTTGTCAGCTAAACTGATAATGGTGCAGAGGAATTTGAATAGAAGTTCAAAGCTGTTATAAGTTCAAAAATTCGACTTTATAGCAATCTAGCGGATAGCGTTCAGAGAATCGCATACAACTTTTAATATTTACATACATACTCTACCATGCATAATTCACCAATTGTGTTTGTTACTGTGCCCGATGTTTGAATGATTAACAAGGCGGGAAAGAGATATTCAATATGGCTCAATGTCATCATGCAAATTAACCACATGAATTAGCTCACCTTGCATACTTTATGAATTCCTCTCGTTTTTACTTCGTCGCGGAGGTCGTCGCTAAACGGCTTCAGCCCGTCAAAGCTTTTTGCTAACTCGTCCGATCGGAGACAATCCATTAAAAAGTAGAGTACAACTGACTCGAGAACCTGAATGATACTTCCGAGTAGGACTATTCAATACTGATTCCTAAGCATCAAAATGATCAAAACTCCCGAAAATAACGGATAGGGGAAAAATCGATACCCAGGTATGACGTTCATGCTTCAAGAGTTTGAATATTTGGAACCCACAAAATAGTTCAAAAACACCAAACAATAACTATTCAACTGAAGAAGCGCAAACAAGTAATCTAATTCAAATTCACTTGAATTTAGACATCGTTAACGAGGAGGCGGTTGCGCTGCGGCTTACGCGCTGGAGCACTTATTCAAACACTGCACTTGCTTGGACTTTTTACAATAGGGATTTACAACTCCCGTGAATGTTTTGCACAGTCCGAACACACACTCAAGCGCCTCCAAACACCTGCTACGAATACAAGGCAATAAGAAGGTACCCTGGCTGAGGCCAACGTGTTGGGTGATGTATATGGAGGGTTCACTGTACCACACGTTCACAGGATGTTAAAATCTGACTCCTACTCTTGCGGTTTCTTATATACGTTCTTCGAACATTTGCTATCTTCTTCTTCCTCTATTTCGCCTTTCAGCTTCTCTCTGCTTTTCTCATGGTGGCCATTTCCTATGGCGTCGGAGCACGAGAATCTCGTCTAGAAGACTATTAATTTGAGATTGGACCTTTGACTGACTCCGAAGCACCCCTTTGTTAATCTCGACATACATGCTATTTAAGTGAAGGTAGAATAATAAATTGACATCTATATATCATGAAACATCCTCAGGAATTAGTCGGAGCGGCCGGCTCGCGCCGGGTTCTCTTTTTTTGTATTGAGGTGGGATACCATACAGACGTCTGTTATTCCTTTTTTTGGGCTTGAAGAAACGAGTAGTTAGTATGCCCAAGTAGTGAAAATAGCTACTGGTCAGAATCAGTTGACCATTATCATTCGCTATATTTACAGCTATACTCCCGCCATGTCTTTACTCTTTCATTGGGGTTTGGAAGCTGTACGTCAGAAGAGAGCGAAGCTGTGAATAACCGATCATTTACATAACAGGTCGAAATAAGTCGATTTATCGACTAACATCTTCACAGCGTAAATTTGACAACACGTGAATGTTATAGGTGTGGGTGCTTTCAGACTTCAACGACGCAATCTGCGACCGACGGCGGCACTAGCCACTTGTTGACAACACCGGCGCGTGATCCATCGGCGTTCAGCGTTGTCTACATATAACCAGCAACACCGTCGGTCGGACGAGCTTCGTCGGTTGCGTCGTTGGCATCTTTCATAGTCCACGACCGGTCGCGCGACTGGCGACCAGTCGCGCGACTGGTCGCGGACCCATCTCACGAACGACCGGCGACCGATCGCGCGACTGGTCGCCGGTCGNGTCGCGCGACTGGTCGCCAGTCGCTAGCGACCGGTCGTGGACTATGAAAGATGCCGTTGAAGTCTGAAAACAGCCATTGGTACGGCCACGTAGAACCTCGTATTCTTGCAAGCTGCTATGGAGGACGAGGTTTGATCAATTATCAATCACCAAGTTGTAAAAAAGGTAAGACTTAGTAGTGACAAATTAAGTAGGAATACTGAAATTTCGGCAGCTCTACGTTACGTCCCATCCGCCACGATGAACCAAACGGGCTTTGTGGTTTAAAAATGCACAAAGCTATCAGGATGGCAGATTTGATGAGCATAAACGAAGCTGACCCCTATAACAGCTTTCAAAGTTCGCCGGTGTGCCTTCCAAACGCGCATCCGGCCGACGGTGGCGCTAGCAACTCGTTGGCAGCACTGGCACGTGACCCAATGGCGTCCAGTTTTATCAACACAGCCAGCAACACCGTTGGTGGGACGCGCGCGCGCTCGAAAGGCCCACCGGCGAATCTGAAAGCAGCTTTTAAAGGGAGGACAGCTGTAACTACACGGAAGGCACACCGCTGACCTCTGAGAGCAGCCCGTAAAGAGAGCCAGCTGTAACTACAGGTGCATAACCGGAAACGCTTTGCAATAGGACCGTCGATTTGAGATTTCGCTGTGTCCACTTTCTTGCGCTTTCCAGTTTCCCTTAAAGGCACAGTTCGCGATAACTCAATGGGCGGGTATGTCAATGAAGTGTGCGCCTCTCATTCGATGTCACGTCAGACTGTCTGACATCCAATGAGGGACGGACACGTCATTGGCATACCCGCCCATTGAATTATCGCGAACGGTGCCTTTAATGTCATGTCTGCTCTAGGAGGAACGTGAGACTCTATCGTCGACCATATCACGCCGCACACGTCGCGTGGTTCTGAAAAGAACGATCACTTCTGAGTGAAAACGTCCGATTTTATAGTCCTGGATTACACCCGCGGTACAGCCGACTGCAATCTCGAGATGGGCACGGTTGAACCGTGCAAGGATTTCGGGATTTGAATTATACAGAGTGACACATGGAGTGTGACGGGCAATGAAAAATCAATTTTTGGGCTTCTTGTTTTTTCTTTCGCTATATTATAAGATTATTTGATTTTCTGGGTTTTGAAGCTGTTGCGGGCAGTCTTCTTTGTCATTCCTTGGTCAAGATGGTTTCGATTGAAGATCGCTCAGCAGTAGTCGCGATGTACAAACGCGGATCGTCAGTTTCCGAGATTTCATAGAAGCTCAAACTCCATCGAGAGCAAGTACATCGCGTCATAAGGCGATTCGAAGAGACTTGAAAGATTAAAAATCGTCCAAGAGGAAGACCAAAACGAACTGTCAGGACCTCTGCTTTTCGAAAGGCCGCCAAAGACAAACTGTGCCGAAATCCTGAAAGAAGCATGAAAGCATGAGAAAGTTGGCCAAGGAACACGTAGTGAGCAATTCAACCATGCATGGACTGGTCAAGGAGGACATCAGGTTATATCCTCACAGATTTGCGGAAGGGCAACGCCTTACCGAGGAAATGAAGGCCTCAAGACTGGAAAATGCACGAAGAAGATGAAAGCCCTTACGCGCGGTAAAAATCTTGGACGAGTTCCCTTTACAGACTAGAAAACATTTACCATTGAACCACTCCGAAACGCGCAGAATCAACGAATACTGCTCCCAAAAGTCAAGTTTAGTTCAAGAGTAGTCAAGGTCAAGAAATTTCATTTCCCACAGTCGGTGATGGTGTGGGCTGGAATATCGGGCCTTGACAAGACCAAGCTCGTTTTCGTGGAAAAAGGAGTGAAAATCATTGTCGAAATACAAAGCAGATTCTGGAGGATGCAGTGATGCCTTGGGCTGAGAAGAACGCGAAGGACGTTAACTGGACTTTTCAGCAGGATTGGGCACCAGCCCACAGTGCAAAGAAGACACTGCCATGGTGTGAGGCCATGCTTCCGAGTTTTTGAACGAAGGAGGCCTTTGAACTCGGATCTCAACCTTTTGGATTTTGCCGTGTGATCGATCCTGGAGCAAAAAGCTTGCGCTTTCAAATATCGGTATTTATATTCTCTGAAATAAAGCTCGTTTGAAAGCGTGGGATGAAATTTCCGAATCCGAAAGTGACTGCGCGCATTCTTGAAAACTTCTAAAGGGTTGGATGCCTACATTGAAGCGAAAGGTGGACATCCAGAATGCGAGCTGTGATATGATGTTTACAATATTGTGATGATTGTATAGAAGTAAATTTTTCCTATTTGGGTGAATTTGAACAATTTTTTTGTCAGTTTTCTATGTCGCATTTCATGTGGGTCATCCTTTATTTCCGCGCGCGGACACTTGAATACAACATCGGTGCTGCAGCGGTTGTTCACGTTTTCGGTGGGGAATCTTCTTAAACTCACGGCCTTACTGCCTCTTTTTTGGTTCATTTAATTTTCTAAATAAGAAAAGTAAGAGCACTTCTACTACTTGCACTTCGCCTCTTCCACAAGGAGATCTCACTCATCTCTCTAAGGAGGGGGTGAATGACGAAGGTACCTCTGCCGTAACCCGCTTGGGAAGTAATGTTTCATTCAAAGGGTAGTGAGCATATTTAATAAAACAAGCATAAGAATAGCATTACTGCAACACTAAGGCAAGATGACAAGAGCAGTCGACGCGAGGCTTAAAGAAGAAGTAGAGCTCGGCTAGCATGAGCTGGTCTTGGAAGCAGGGTGTCATTCCTATAAGACGTGACACGCGAGTGGAAAACATTCGACTCATTAGTGCCACATCTCACCGTTGTCCATGCCCTGAAACACTGTGTTGATCTATCTGAAAACATCGGGATGCTGCGCCTGACGGCCTGGCTTACACCTTCCCTTTACTCAAAGTCCGCTCTGGACTTTCATGTTGTGCAAAGTGGAAGAAATTGTCTTATCGA
Organism: Haemonchus placei; assembly: GCA_900617895.1. Taxonomy (NCBI): domain Eukaryota; kingdom Metazoa; phylum Nematoda; class Chromadorea; order Rhabditida; family Trichostrongylidae; genus Haemonchus; species Haemonchus placei. Next base: position 196,233 of record UZAF01016109.1, on the reverse strand, counting down.
AGACTAAGCTGTTTCTGGGGCGTTAAAGATGTAGGGTGTAGGGTGAGCTCTTGGAAACTGATGGAAATTGAATCTGCTCATATTATGGTGTGTTTCATGTAATCACTCTGCGCAAGGGTAAGCTGGGCCAGATGTGATTCGGTCATCTCTGCACCGGGAGACGGTTAGGCTGAGACGTCGGTGGTCGTTGAGAAGCTAGGCGGTCTCTGGAAAAAAAACGGTTTTAGCAGTAAGCAAAATAACTAATTCCTTCTCTCCTGCCTGTAAAGAGTCGACTGTTGTCAATTCCACGTTGGTAATGTTCAGGAGTATCTTGATCTGCAGGTATTGCTCTCTCTAACATGTGATGACGCAGATATTCCGAGGTGAAATATTTAAAGAGATAGGGTGTTGAAGGAGTTGCCGGCAGGACTAGGCCTCACAATCATTGCAGTTATGTTATGTTTATTACGCTGCTAACGCAAACGTAGTATGAAGATACTACCAACATTCTGGAACGATTTTCAATAGTCGAACAAATACAAGGAACACGAATAGATAATACGTAATCATACAATGAGAACACGTGAAATAAGGCAAATAGTGCGTCTTCAAGGCCAGGTTCAAAAGCAGAGGCGTAGAAATGGCCAACCGCAAGAAACTATGATAGCCCATACTTAGATACATAAATTTGCTGCCACAGTGCGTTTCAACTTATTTAGACAAGGAATCTGGAATGTTCATGTTTTTGTTACCTTCTTTCAGAGGCTAGCCGCTCTAAATGTGAAGCTTCTGGCTCTTACACTGGCTCAGGGCCTAGGAAGAACGACCCTAGTCTGACTGCCTCTTGTTCGAGAGTGCGCCGTATATAAAGATCGAAAGAACCATTCTATATTACTTCGGTACGACAGCTTCAATACATAAGTCGAATACCTTGCGCCGTGATTTCATAGTAGAGAGTTTAAAGCATTTACTGCGGATGGATTCTTTAGATATCCCAGAATAGAAAAACTCCTACACCGGCAAAGGATTTCACGAGTAAAGTTGTTTTGCACCTTCTCAAGTGCTTCAACATCCCTTCTCCTAGAATGGTTGAACACAGTAGCACCATTCTCAATTAAGGGTCGAACATATGTTTTATGAGCTTTGAGAAGGATGTACTTGTTTGTGGAAAACAAGCCCTTGGAGATGTGCAATGTAATGGGCCCATTAAGGCCAGGGCACACTGATGTGTTTAAAAAAGTCAAATGTGTCAGTGTATTGAAAACCTAGGTCTCTCAAACAAGTGACAGAAGTGATTGTAGCTCCTTGGACTGCTTGAGAACCAGAGAAAACTCAGCTTCTCCGCTAATTTTTTTTGTGGAGCCAATGGGAGCTGCAACTGCTTGGCACAATCACTTTACAAGTGTATGTCCTGCTGCAGCTCCTCCTGGTCCTTCGCTTTTATTATTACACCGTAATTTCTTACATCGTCAGCATACATTTTTGTTGTGACATCTAACCCAATAAACACACTAGGTATCTCAGCTATGTATGTATATATTGAACAGTACCGGTGGCAGAAATCCTCCTTGTGGCACTCCGCTTCTATCCTACTCGCACTTGAAAGATTCTGCCGTGAAGGAAATCGAAAATCAATCTCAAGACAGTGGGATGAAGACCCTACATCTCCATCTTATAAGGCAGTCTTCTGTGCGGTAATCTATCAAAGGCCTTCACATAGTCAAAGTATGTAATGTCACTGCATCGACTACTATAAACTTTCGGTCCAGTCTTCAAGGCTTTGGATCATATTCGTCTCCACCGACCTCCCAGGGATAAAACCATGTTGAACACGTGATATTATTCTGTTAGCTGCAGAGCACTAAAACATGTGCTCGTTGATCGTTTTCTCAAAAAGTCTACGAAACAGAGATGTAATGCTAACAAGCCGATAACTCGCAGGGCCGAGGAAGGATCCTTTTCAAAAACCGGGACGACAAAAGAATTTTTCCAGCGCGCGAGAACTTCTCCACTCACAAGTGATTGGTTGCACATGTACGAAAGCAGCTCTCATATAACATCAGCCACCTTCTCGATTAAAAAACAGCGGAATGAAGTCAGGACGACAGACGACAGAGGAATTAGACCAGCTCATAATCCGTTCATCCAACCTATCTGTTCTGCATAAAACCATGGTAGCTCATTCATAGTTAAGGCGGAGGTCGGCGACAAGTGAGGAACACTAGCATCTCCAATTAAGAAAGATTTTGAGAACTGATCAGCAAACATGTTAGCTTTATCATATGGACTACATGCCGGAGGGTTTCCACGCTTCAGAAGCCCGATGTACCTTTTGTCGTGCAATTTCCTATTTAAATGCCAGCAAAAGTTCGAATCACCAGCTTCTGCGATATTCTTCTGCATATTATTATAATTATGATTTATTATCGGAAATCAATGAAAATAACATAACGGCAAAAAGAAACACAAAGAAGTCACTGATAAGCAGCAATTCTAAACTAATGGGGAACAGCAGAGGGATCTGCGTGAAGAGGGATTGGAATTCTGCTCGGAAGGGCAGTGGCCGCCAACACTGCAAGCTCCTACATTACGACCTATGTAGAGCTCCGGATACTGTCTTAGTAGGTCCGCTAACTTGTCGAAACCCAAACCAGCGCCGCAGAAGTCAAGGGGATAGTGTTATGCACAAAAAGGGAAATCAATTATTCATAAAAGAAGAGAAAATAGACATAAAGTAACAGTTTCTTGAGTGATACAGAGTTATTAACATAACAGCAAAGTTAATCGCTTCTCTGCCTGACAAGGTATTTAGAGTTTAGTTTCTTGCTCCCAAAAGCAACTTTGAGACACAAAAATATTCTTTACTTTTCTCCTAAATGAGCTGGGAGGGCTAGAGTAAACCACGGAAGGCGGTAACACATTCCATAAACTAACTATTCTTTGAGTGAAAGAATGGAAGAATATTCCGCGATGAAAGCTTTTTTCCTAGTAGTTTATTGCTATGACCACTAGTACGCCCAATAGTTGCTGATTTCCGGAAGGAAGAATCGAAATCCAAATCCACTAACCCAGTGGAAAGCTTGTAAACGAAATCGTAATCACACAACTTTCTTCTCATTTCTAAGGAATTTTCGTTTAATAGCCCAATCTTTCTTTATAAGAAACGTTGAAAATATTTTTACGAGCAAAAATACGCTCGGTGGATTTGTCCTGAACACCCTCAACAAGATCTACCATGTTACGCGATCCGTATAAAAGGTGTTGTAACCATTACTAGCTATATATTTCTTGCAGCTATTCTTATAACATAGCTTTAAAACTTTCTTGATGTTTTCCATTACCACATCATGAGAAAGGTTAGTAAACATATTGCTAAAATCCGCTAAAGATAATGTTGACTACGCGCCATGACGAAGCAAAGTGCGCAAGGGAAAGTTTAGACGTAACGTTGGGGTACGTTGCGCAAAAAGCCCAAAGGCTTCAAGAGCTAACCGTAGAAGGAGAAGACGACTGCTCGCAAATCAACCCGGACGAGGGTTCTGAGCAAGGCCCAGGCAGCCACATTCTCCCCCGGCAGATAACGCAGAAGAATCGCAGTCTGTTGAGCGCCTAAACCCGCCAAGAAGCTATTGCTCAGTCAGACCACCTCAAGCGTCTCTGCTCAAATTCTACGGAGACGCCGAAGACTTCCCAGAGTTCTGGGCGGTCTTTGAAACTCTAGTTCACAATAGTGACGAGCTCGACGTCATGGAAAAAACTTTGCTTTTAAATAAAAGTTTAATGGGGAAAGCGCAGAACTCGATAAAATGGATAAGATTAGGGTCAGAAAACTACAACTGATTAGTTCAGACTCTTCAGAGTAATTATAGTGACCTTCCCGTAAATGGAGTCCAAGTAGTTCAAAAGTTGGAAAATCTGAGGTGAGATGGTAAGAGTTGCTTAGCAACTTTTGACCAAATACAAGTTCTGGTCCACCAAATGATATCAGCAGGCTTCGTCGTAAGATAAACCTGTGATCCAATATGATGCAAAACTTGTGGAAATTGTGGGAATTTTCTCGGGATGTCGTAAAGCCTGTTTTGAAACAGAGGCGATCTCAAGATAGTACCATAACGGGAGAATTGATGGCTCAATTAAAGAGTGAGTTTGCCGGTAAGCATTAGTTGAGGGTAGGTTGGGTTATGCCATAGGCAATAATTCTACCAAAGGGCTTAATATGGCAATTAACCCGCTCCTCCAACTTAAGGATATGTGCATCTTTTGTCACAAGAGGAGTCACTCATCATTTTCATGTCGAACCGTTACCGACCAAGGCCTTCGCCGAAAAATTATAAAAGATGAGAACAGGTGCTGGAAGTGCTGCTCTTCAAATTATAACAGCTTTGACTGCCAAAGAGCACATTGTGTACAATGTGGTCAAAAGCACCACCTATCTTAATGCATCAAGGACGACGAAGACATGAGGACGATGCAAAACGGTTCCAGGAACCAACGGGATTCGAAGATGCATCGTGAAACCTGTAGTTCTACACAATAGAATCACAGAGCTGAGCCCTTTAAACCTCGGTCCAATCAGCGCAGTAGCGCTAGTAACGTTCAAAGTAACGTTCAGTACGGGCTCGACAAGAGCGGAAACTGGTCTAATACTCATGCTCATATGGCGAAGGGAACCGAATTAACTCCAACTGTAGAACGAGACTGCAAATATTCCAGCTTGTCTTAACTACTGCCTAAGGAAACTTATGGAATCACAGAAAGCAGAGGTACGAAGTAACACTCTTCTTCTTCGACTCTGGTGCCCAAAACACAGAAGAAGGAGTTGCTGAACGGTTCAATCTCCCCAAGTCCATAACCGAGACATACACATTGTCGGGTATTGGTTGACATATTGACACTTTTCAAAGTAACGCAGTGGCTGTATAAATAGGCACTGCGTTTGGAGATGAACTCGAGCTGAGCATCCAAACAAAACTAGTGCTTTCAACTGCTTTCCCAGCGTCAGGCTCACTAGTACAGATATCAATTTTTGGAAGAAAATAATATCTGCTTGGCAAACCCAAAGCTAGGAGGCGAACAACAACGCCCTAACACTTTATTATAGTAGGGCTAGACCTTTACCATGAACTAATATTGAGTCAGGACTCCGTGGCGAGAATGCCCTCAGGCCTTCATATTGCAAAGACAATATTTGGGCCTACCTTACACGGTAAAGGGTTGCTTGCAGAAGAATGCACTAAACCCAAAGTATGTTAAGAGATGACGGCAACTGTGAACAACTGCGGTCCCCCTCTGTCAAGCAATAACCGCCCAACTGAAGCAAATGGGCTCAGTTCATCAAGTGAAAGTTATGTAGTCAAAGCACCTAACAAACATTCCATAAACGAAAAGTTTGCGAAAAGAAGAGCAAGAAGCTCTAAAGCGTCAAGAACTAGATGCAAGCATCGATCTCGCTTACGTTGCAAGGAGCCGGCCCTACGAAATTCAACGTATACCGTTGAACCCCACAACAGCAAATCATATGACTAAAGTCCAACGCATGCACAGAGCAATTGCAGGGGAACCCTAGAGCATCACAAGCAAAGCGCTCAGTGTTACTTTTCATCTGAGTGCCGTAATCCAGCCGGCCGGCCCAATGGTCTTTTTGTTCATCATAGCAACAGAATAATCAATTTTGGATTTCTCAACTAAACAACCTGTAGTGTACCATATCTATATAAATCTGATAATCATATTTATGTTTTGACAGTCAAAAAATAAAAGCAAAAAATCTGCTCAACGTTACCTATTGTTGCTTATCTACCAAAGTAAGCCTGTTATGACAATTGTTTAAATATTATAAGGAGAACCAATGTTCAACAGCTGTTTAACCACCCGCCGTTCACACTTTTGGCTACATTGGCAATTCAAGCTATTCTTATGAAGCAGTTTAAATATCAAAAATACCAGCCAGTTATTCTTGGGCGCCCCCAAGCCAGCTCCTTAGGTTCGTAATTAGATTAAAGAGATTGAGTTCGATGGTGTACACACCCGCCTTTGTAAGCCTGCAGTCTCGTAGTGGGTTATCTTCGAGATACTAGCATGGTACACTTCGACTGATTGCTGTAATGCTATTCTCCATTCATTATACTCAAAAAACGGATACTAAAACAGTATTTGATCATGCTCCACTCTAAATACCAGCTTGCAGTTACTATGTATCCAAACCTTTGAGTTCTTGTCGATATAATCTTTGAGCATATGTTATATGAATAATATGACTGACACATCAATATGATTACTGAATGGTACCCTAATATCTACCCGCTGTCCAATTTCACGCGAATCCCCAACGAAGGATTCTTCGTAAATGAAGCAATACGATCGTAATCGTGGTCGCACAACTTGCGGGTTCTTTCAGGCAGGTATAACATGGCAGCAAATTTGATCAAAATGATCAGTACTGGCTATCAACTGAAAACAGAATATTATGAAGAGGCACATTATCACTTACATCCTCTGAAAACGTATCCTTTTTTCATCACAATACTAATTCTCTGTTTTCACAATGATGTCCCTCTCGTATCAACTGCTAGCAGCTCGTACACAATCAAAGCAGCTACAGTGCGACTGCACTCATTCAACACCATCAAGAAAACCACCTGCCGAGGTGTCATTTGTGGATATAAATTGTCACCTTGTCATGAATATATGCCCTTTTGAGCCCCCGTTGAATTGTTGCCGGTGGAGTATCGTCGTCTATGATGACGATCCCCAACTATATCTTTTACTGTCTCAAACGACTCCCTAGCTGAACCCACGCCGCCCCTAAATGGTGCCGGGTCAAGCGGACCCGAGATAAGTGAGTCTGCACTCCTCCCTCTAACAGCGTCACGGGCAAGACGTGAGTTAACTGTCTCATAAAGTTTTTATACCATTATTCTGTGCCTTAGTAGCTGGAACGACCGCACTTGTATTACATTTACTCCGCTATCACCGTAACATTTATAAATATCCACTGTACCACCCGCACACCCATCGAGAAAGATCACTACGTAAAGCTGCAAAGTTTCATGCATAGTATACTCTAAGAAATATATTTGATACCGTGCTGTCATACTCGATGATTTCAAAGCTATGATCGTTATACCCTACGGGAGAAAATATTCTTAAACTACCAACTAAATCCGGCTTGCTGCTAAGAACCAGGTCTAGAATCTTTCCTAGTCTTGCCGTCTTCTCTACAACATGTTGCGTTAATTTGTGACTGTAAAGCAGCTCACGAAAAGACGAGAAAATAGAACCATCGGAGAACCAAGATTGTGGTCCGATTCCAGCATTTTAGAGCTCCTAACAACCACTTGGGAACCGGTTTTTGAAGTTAAATTGTTGAATGAATGATGGATAGCGATTATCTTTAGATTTCCAACTCTGAAGAAGGCGATAACGCCGAAACGTAAATTGATAAGAGTTTATTTACCATCTTTGCAGCAGGTTTTATTAAAATCTTTTAAAATTATTGAAGAAACGATAAAAATATCTAGCAAAGACATGTTCAAATAATTTTTTGGATCATTACACCATCTGCGTCAAGCACTGCTTCCCATTCGCTAGGTAGTCGGATTCCACAAGCGGAAAAGTTACGGTTCTTGGAGGCGATCACGCCTTGACGTTGTCCAGCCATACACTTCGTCAAAGCTTCTGTTCGTTAACCAATATTTCAACGGGCGATCAAGTGATAATCCATAGGAGTTTTTGTTGGTGAATAGGGCGACTGTAGAAGCAGATACAATTCTTTATTCTGCTTTGGCTGACTGTTCCATCGCCTAGAAAACCGTTGAGATCACGTTATGAGTGTGCCGCCTTCCAACATTTCTCGAAGTAATAGAGCATGATGTGGAGTACATTAAGATGTCTTTCTAGACACATATCTGTTAAGGAAAGCAAGAAGATTATTTTTATGAAAGTTCCGAATTCAAAAGTTAAATTTTATCGAGGGAAAAGAAGCCGCGAAAAAATTCGCAATGCTTATGCATCAACCTAATATTATAATCCTCAAGCTTGAACTCTCGTTTAAAACATCGACACAAAGTAGTTCATATGCATCCTTTACAGATTCCTTGAAAACTAGAGCCATGGAAAGTGCGACACAGTACGACTTTCTGGGGGGCTGGGTCGATTCTCCTTTTACGTCAAAGAACATAGAAGGAACTTCCGTTGAGGAAAAACGCATTGCGGTAAGAGATGCACGGGATTGGGCGGAAGTACCAATGGGATGCTATCCTCGCCAAGCGATTCTATCCGGGATGGCAATGAGCAACAGATGGCACCTGAATGTAGCAGTAGCAAGGGGAGCCACCGGTTCTGTAGGGGATTGCGAAAAAAGGACATCATCACACTACGTGCTCTTTGGAGAATTGGGTTGGAAGTGGAGGGGGGGGGGGCATTTAACAGGGGGTGCCAGTTGATGGACGTTCCCACATGATTATGATGCGCACTGGTCAACCGGCTAGCTATTGCGAGTAAAGCGGGAACCAGAATTTGTAATGCCTTATCACCGATCAGTATCGTGAACTCGGCAATGTAGGGCTAAATATTTCGGAAAATGAAACTAGGGAGCTGGCAGTAAATATAACCGATGGACGGGGACGGTAAACAAAATATTGACCATATTTTTGGAACCGCGAAACATAGCGCTACGCGGTTTCATACTACTCCTGATCCTCGCCATGTTGGAGATCATGTCAGGCTGGTCGAGGTGAGTTGGAGAAAACCCCGGGATCCCAATAGCAAACTTGGAGATATTTGCTTGAGAGATGATCTTCATAATCGTCCCTGAGGGTCTTGAGGATCTCGCTCAGACCAACGTAGTGTGATTGTTTGCAGCGTGCAAGGAGAGCAGGGTCGAAGTGCTGAATTGCCGCATCAGGAGGTAGTAACGGTGGTGATCTTCTTAGAATTAATCAAGGCTGGGGCCGCGATGAGGGAGCCAACGAGGATTTTGCCTGTCCCAAATGCTGCAGGGAATGTGCTCAGAATCAATGCGTAGGGCATCCTGCTGGTCGGGCATGAAGGTTAAGATCCGTTCCATTAGTAAGAAATGACCGCTCATCCGCTAATAAGAAATGACCGGGGGGTCACGGAAGGAGGAGACAAGCAAACTACGCAGGAAGGATGTTCCTTCCCGCCAACTCTGAATAACACAGAGTTGATTAGCGTTGTGGTCACTCATGATCTGCGATCAGAAGTTCTCGAAAGTCCGACATGTTACTGCTAGGGGGTGTGGTGGAGAACTTGCTTAGGCGTAGACGAACACAGAAATCATAAACGCGGCGCTCCTCGATAATCCGACCATGCTACGAAGAAGCGAATTCGACGGTTTGTGCGATTGGATGATTCCTGGAGCACGACTGCCACTGCTTTCTGTGAAGAAGTAAAAGGCACGACCTCGAATTCAACCCGGATTAGACCCCCGCTCATAGCCAGGTACCTATAACACGTCGTCCCGCTGTGTGTGTGGTGTGTTGTGGGTGTTTGTGTGGGTGGTGTGTTGCATATGTTTGTCGTCGCCAGATACATTTACTGCTGCCAGTACCGACCAAGCAGCGTTGCATACTCTATTCAGCCGTTCTTTCGGTCCAAACGGATCACGCTAAAAGCTGCAGGACTGGCCAAGACGGTCATCGAACCTTGCTCTGTCAGTGCCGGGAAGTTTAAACAGCGTGAGAGGCAAGATGCTTTCATCGGAGTGCATGGGTAGGAAACAAAGAACGATGCTAGCCAGCTAAGTCAGCGCACAGGAGAAAACAAAGCTGCCTCGTTGAGGTTATATTGTTGTATTATAAAATTTTTTGCTGAGAGAAGTGTTCAAGTCCGCTCTATCTAGGTCTGACAGGTACCCTCTAAAAGCTGGTCCATTACGACCTCCGAGCCAGCACGAAAATTGATGGCGTCCTCTAGGTGCTGTAGCTCAACAAATGCTATTACCGAAGGCGGCCTATCGGCGTGGAAAACCACCTTCAGGAAATTAAATCTGTTGAGACACGTGGATATGTAACTAGAACCCTGCAAATGACGGTAGATATGTAACGACTAACAATAAGAGGGAGGTCCTGTTGGGCATCTCCGCGCGGTAGGCGGATAGGCAGATTAACATAACATGCCGAAAGATATATGTCGCAGGAAATTCGAGTACAGGTAGGCTGTCCCTCTGGTAACTTCTGGAGGTGTCCCTCGAGGGGATTCAGTTGCGTCCACTTGGGTTAGTGGTCCTGGTGGAAGTTCGAAGGCACAGAAAGGACACTGTCGGGACCAAAAGCTCAAAAGCTAGGGCATAAAAGGAGCCCCATTACTGGATGGGCCGGATGCCATGTCCATCGACCGATGATGTGTCAGACGGGTGTCGAGGCGATGCGGATTGCATATTGCCGCCAGGACCACATGTTCAGCAGTCAGTCAGCTGATCGCCGAGTAGGGAGACGATACTTTTCTTCTTTCTAATATTCTCTGTTATTCTTTTTGCTGCTGCGATCCTTTACTTAGTTCTCTACCTAAGGAGAATGAAAAGGTGGGCTATTTTTGGTACTATTAGTGTTTTTGTTAACTTATGCTTATGAGGAGATGAATTTCAAGGAATATTTTTGCTCACTGTAGTCAGCTGTTCGCCCCAGGACTCACACGTACACGTGTTGTATAGCTCGTCCAAACACCCCTTCCTAGTAAGTGGGGAAGTGAGAAGGAGATCATTAATGGTAATATTTCATATGGGGAAAACGGAAGTGGTGTGATCCGGTTCTGACGGTCTACAACTTTATTGGGTTTATAGGTATTTACTCGTGTTGTTTGATGGACTCGCCATATGTGCCCGAGAAATACTCCGACAGAGCAAATATTCAAAAAATCCGGAGAAAAAGAAGCCAAATGGGTTAGACTGTTAGGCCACCAATTTAAATGTTTCTGGCAGGTAGTCGCTTGTTAATCATTACTACCCCAGCAGCACCTCCACCAACGCGTCCGTGATGCCTCCGATGATCGGCTCGATTTTTCAGCCACCGATTGCTCCTCCAGCTCTCCAGCCCGCGGATGGTCTTGTTTTTCTTTGTTTTCAGCCCTTCGAAGGGGCTTGGGCACGACGCGTCGACCGACCGTCTGCCTCTCTCCTCCCCCCTAGCACTACCTCGGCTGGCACGCCGGCGCAGGTGGACTATGAAAGCAGCCAGACTTTGACGACCGTCCGTCCGTCCGTCCGACCGTCCGTTCATCGCATGCGCGACGGCTGTTGCGTGCATTTCGCGACGCCGGTTCTAGAATTGTGTTGACAGCGACTAATACCGATCGATACCGCGACAGGGATGACTTATTTCTCAGCATTAAATGCGGCCATTGTTTTTTCCTTTGTACTGCTTAGTTTCGATGTTTTTACCTTTTTTTGTATAAAGATAATGGATTAATTCATAAGGGTGTCCCAGCATCTACATCCCTTTCATATCATCGTTAACCCTCGTGTTGTCAAATTGTCAAATTATTTCCAACCCTGTTTTTGCATGCATTTATATTTCTTGGTGGTGGGTCATGACTCAAGGGAGATTATAATAAATACAATAGCGAGAAGTTAATTTCAATTCTCAATATATGCTCTCTGGTAGTTCATAAGCATTCATTTCAATTCGGGTTTTGTGTAGGCTGCTAATTTTTCTACTGTTTGCCATCTCATTGCCATTCATTCTCCTTTGCCGTAATTTCAGATCCTAGATGCGTACACGAGTGAGGCCATTCATATGTACTATGCTAATTAAACCTAACGAGAGATAGAATCAGATCCAGTTCAACCTACCTGTTTTCACAAAACGCGCTCACAGCATAAATCACGTGGAACCATTGCGGATTCAAGTGATTACTGGCTACTTTGAGTCAAAGTAGTGATGCCTGTTTATTTTTGGTGATACTACCAGTACAGCATGGAGGGATTTTTTTTGAGTAGAAGTTTGAGAACCGCGTAATTTTTGTGGTTGTTGCAGGTCCATGCAATTTGTCGTCTTCGTTGAATTTACTTTGCTGACCTAACATATATGGAAGATGAGCTGCTCGCCGAATTCAAATTGTATTACCAATTCGTGGTCGAACGAGTAAACCAGTAAACATGAATGATCTCCTATGGAGGATTCTATAAATGAAATTCGATCTCGCTGACTTTTGTATAGACCGCATCTGACAGAAATAAAGATATGTATTATTTATTTATAAAGGTTATGATCCCGATATAAAAAGGTTACCATCATTTCACAATAAACATAAACAAATTATCTACCCAATGTAAACAGTGGGAAAGATAAACAATACGAACATAACAACAGATAAACAATAAACAATGGTCATCTTCGCCAATTACTTAATTAATGACACTTCGTTCTAGGCTTTGGTTGGGTCTATTCCACTCCGGTTCACCGCCCCAAACGTCTGCATCTTTGATTTTGTTTTCGTTTTCGTGACTTCGTAGCAGTATTTTCCGAACTAAAACTCTTCTGATGGGTTGTGGTTCTTCTGAAAAACATCTTCTCAAAAATAAACTTAAGGACAACACTGATAACCGTTGATTGGAAGTAAAAAAGGGAGTGCTAATGAAGTCGAAGGCTTCAGCTCAACTCACGTTCATTGGAAATAGAATAACACGGTTTTCGTGTTCTCACGGGAACTTCGCTGCTGTTCGTCTCACATCCTTTGCCACTAACCTAATGATCTCTATTTTTTACACTTAAAAGACCGAAATAAATAAATATATCAGGCAATGAGTTGTGCTTGCCCAAAAACGAATTACTGCAGCAATTCTTCACAAGCTGCTTTTACAACTGACAAGACTGTTCAAAACCCTACACTGGGTATTACTCACCAGTCGGATCGCCCGGCTCTCCTCTTTCTTATGTCAAACACCCTATCCCGAGAAATGTTGAACCGAAGAATTTTTTCCCTTATTCAAAAATTATAGTTTTCAAATTTTTCCCGCTGTTTAGCGGAGTGAGAGCATGAAACTGAAACAGAGCTCGAAATCCTCCTTTGAAACAATATATTAGGTTGGAAGGAAAGTCCTGCAACACGATCCAAGTCTTTTTCAAATCATTTCTAAAATTTTCCAGACCAATCAGTTTTCGGAAATATACTCACCAGAGAGGTCAACAACCTTCTATTATCCTTGGGAAAAATCACTGATGCCTTTTATCCAGGAGTGAGGAAGCTGTGACTCGAAGAAGTAATTGAATTGACTGCCGTCTTCAGATCACATTAAGTTACGATTTTTTCTTCCACAACGGGATGCTCAAGAAGGCGGTGTGCATGGTAGGTGAAAGGGGCAACACTTAGGGAGCACGACTAATGAACAACCTGGAACCAGTTCGAATCGTAGAACTTTTGACGCGTGTTTAAAGCGAAATTTCGACGTGCGCTGTCCCTCTGTAGGGACGTGTTTTACGGTTTTGATCGTCCTTCTCCAACCCTGTTGGCCAAATTTCGGGGTACATAGGGGTAACCGATAGCTGTGTCCATCTAGTCTGCGTTAAGCAACTCTTAGTGGATGGTTCCCTTCAATCTCCATTAAATTAAGGGACGATGCTCGCGTGACTTCGAAGGCTAGTATCTCCTCCAGTGAAGCGATCGAACCGATTGTTGACCGTTGATCGGTGAGCAGTGCCAGCATTGAATNGAATAGGTTGCTGATAATTTGAGCCGCTACACCCGCGTTTTTCCTTTGGCGTGCTTAGTAGAAGGTGATGGTACGAATTGGGTGTTGTCCATTCATTGACCGTAATGCTGCTAAAGCCCACACGCGTGCCCTTATTTACTCATGTGGTGATTACCTGAGGAATGTCTTACAAGGTTATCACGCTTGCTACCGTGTTCACGCTGTTGATACAAATTGCTGACGCTTCGAATTTTTTGTTGCAGGACTTTCCTTCCAACCTAATAAATCGGCAGCTTACCTAATTCTTTGATAGTGACTTTGTTCCCAGAATTGTTTAGCAGATTTGGAACACCAGTCGGATCGCCCGGCTAACGCAAGGCTCTCCTCCTTCTTGTGTCAAACATCCTATCACGAGAAATGTTGAACTGGAGAATTTTTCCCTTCAAAGTTTATAGATCTTAAGCTTTTTTCCTCTGTTTAGCTAGTGAGAGTATGAAATTGAAACAGAGCTCGGAATCCTTCTTTGACACAACAGAAATCGAACACTTCCCTAACTCTCTGATAAAGTTATAGTAAGTCTAACTGTCCACTGCTTTATTGATACAAATGAAAGTTTCCTGTACACAAAATTTGACACAGGACTAACAGGGCAATGCAATTGGCATTCGGTCAAAGTTGGTGTTTACGCCTTTGATTGGAAGTCTCGAACTTTTGCTCTCCTTCTTAGAAATAAATACCCATCAAAATATCCAAGTGTTAGACAATCAAAGATGATGCTGTGGAGATGTTCTGAGTAATGATAGCACCGTTATCAGATGTTCTTCATCAATAAATCCTTTTCTTTATGAAGATATCGTTAGTTGACAATTCCAGATTATAGGTCGATTAAGTTTTGCCGCAAACGACATCGAGCAAAGAGGATCCTTCATTGAATCACAAACCTTGCTGGGTAGCTGTCGTAATCTAATAGTAAGAAATGAACAGAATTCTCATCTGCTTATCTCAGTACCTCTAATGGGTCCTATTACTGCACTTTCCACTCACTTTTGTCACCCTGCTCTACCAACTCGCCTTATCAAATGAAACATACTGAACGGTCAAAGCTACATCGTAGACACCGAAGGTGTTAGGATTTCGATCGGTAGTGGCACTCTTAGGTCCTTTATCTTCTCTTATCAGTTATCATCAGTTCCTGTCACCGAGTACCTACGGTCCCGTCATATCCTGCATCACCATATTAGAATGCTGAGGTTCCACTGGTAATACGAAAAGTGTGATCCTACCAAATTTGAACGTAAACAGGAGTTATGAATTTGCGACCCAAAATTTCCAACGCACACGCCGCGCACCCTGTGCACGGAGTCCGGTCCTGCCACCTACCATAGGTGTTCCCATCCTGCCCCCTTACTCCTACCAGATTCGAACGCTCTAGGTCCACGGGGACAGGAGTTATGAATTTCCGTGCAAATAAACAAACAGACAGGCAGACAGACGCGAGCGCTTTATACATAGTAAGGATGATTCATTTTGCAGCTGCCATCCTTATTTATTTTTGGTCAGACACACACACCGACACACATACAAACAAACACACACACACAAACACACCGACACACCAACACACACACTTAGCGAATTATATATAGTAGGATTAACCACTTTGTCGTGATAAACCACGATTTTCCATTTTGAGATGCTATATGTTAGT